>JAAAKQ030163390.1:0-12663 GCA_010016005.3 Zanna intricata | reverse complement strand
AATATTTTTTGATGTACTTAATTTTACTTTTTCATTTTAGCTGTGTTGTGAAATTTTTCAAAACAGTCCACGTGTAAAAATACTTGACATTTTTTGCAAATATAAAGTTTGACTTTGGCACATTTTACACCTTCGTCTTTTATTATTTTCATTTCAGTCTATGATATGGTCAATTGTGTCTTTTCATACGTTGTCAGGTAAACTAGTCTTATAACAGTGTCCTAACAGAAAATTTCTGTCACTCTTATAAAGTTCTTCAATTTTCGCGGAACGAAGTAAGGACAAAACTAACTGTGATTTGAAATCGATATAACTAATTTTATTTCCGGTTGCTAAAATATAAAATTTCCAGGCATTTACTGCAGTAGCATCGATGCCATTTACAAAAAAGGTCCACCACCATTTTTTACGTCTTACTTGAATCCTGTAATTAGCAATCGCATTATCATGAGCATCTACTCCCCCCATTCTTTTATTGCAATCATTGATAATATTTGGCTGTTTTATATAGACATCTTTTCTCTCTTTACTGTTATACCTTTTTGTATTTAGCGTAGGTTCTGTTGATCCGTAATTTGTTATTACAGTAACAACTGAATTATCCCGCCACTTCACTACGAAGATATTTTCATTTTTATCGAACGCATATTCATATGTTCCTTTTGGAGCTTTTAGAAATTTTTTCATTGATGAGAGTGGAATATTAATTATGTAGTCTGTTTTCTCTTATTGTTCCAGCAACCAAGAAATTCATTTTTGTCAGTTTGCTTACTAAAGAATAACTACTAAAAAAATTATAAAAGAAAATAACATGATTTTCTGGATTTTCAATTACTTGTAACAAATTACAGACAACCCTTTCTTCTAGCCACAGTCACCGTTTATTTCCCCAGTTTTACCACCGTATGGCTCAAAATTGTAGACGTAACCACTAATGGAAGCAATACACCAAATTTTGAAACCAAATCTCACCGGTTTCCCTCTAATAAACATTTTTGCTGAATGATGTCCAAAATAAGATACCATTAGCTCGTCAATTGAAATTGTATTAGAAAAGACCCCAAATTGGCAAAATTTGACATTCAGTTCATTATAGTCTTGGCGGACTTTTGAAAATTTATCTGATTGTCTAGTTTTGTGTTGTCTGACAAATGTCAAACAATACTTTTAATTTCATTGAATCTTTTTCGGGGCATTGTCTCTCGTACAAGCGGTACACCTTTATCAGCGTTTTTACTCCGGTACATTTTAGTTTAGGGAAGGGAGTGGTAGCCAGTCAGAATGAGAATTCCAATAAATTTTTTTATGTCTGGACGAGTTAAAGAAAAGCTATAGTTGTTCCTTTCCTTAGCATATGATACAGAAAATTTGATAATTTTGTCCAAGAACACATCGTCAAAAAATAAACTAAAAGCTTCAAGAACTGTTAGGTCACCATAATGGTTTTTTTTTATTTCTTTGACAAGTTTATTTATTTCACTATCATCTGGAATTTTTTATGTAGTTGGTAAAGAATTTTCCCAATTTGGACATGATTTTTGTTTATTTACTTTTTTCTTGGGAATTTTATGTTTGGTAGGTTCAGTAGAAACACAACAATGAACTTCAGAAGAACCGGCAATATCTGTAGAAATGAGATCACCCCCATCATTTATAACCATTTGGTTATCATCACTGTATTTTCATCAGTATCAGGTGGTATAATTACTGCATCGACACCGCATGCTGCTTCCTCTTGTTCGATATCATTGAGGCAGTGAGCAATTCTGCTGTTCTGTAGTATTCTCGTTGAAAACTCATTTTATAAAAGTTATAAGTAAATAATTTGGCTCACCTGTTGTGCTATACAAAAATCATACACTAGAAACTAATAAACAGTTTACATTATGAAAAAAGAATTCCTCATAATAAAAACATTGTAGTTAAAATTCACTTTTAGACCAACTAAAATCGATAATCTAATGTACGTTGCCCGCAGAATTTGAAAAGTCACATTACTTTTTGAACACACCTCGTACATGTAGATGTCATCCCGAAACTAGTCAAAATGGATATTTCTGTTAAAATCTGAATACACTCATACCAGTGCTAGCGCACAGGTGTAAAGTATAAACTTAGGAAGGCTAAATAGTAGAAAATAAAAGATGTTTAAAAAAAATTTTTAAAATCACTTTTATATTAAATGCACTAAAAAAATTAGAAAGTAAAAAATATGTAAAAACAAATTTTTAAAACATTGCTCTTAAATTAAATGCACAAAAATATAAAACAATTTTAGGACATTATCATACACATTCACACTATCATTCACTTCATTCACATTCATACACATCATCCTCATTCATCCTCTGAAGCCTTACGATTGTTCCGGAGGCTAAACAGATAAAGAAAGAAATAAAGGACATTATCTCAGAATAGATTTTACAACAAACTTTGATGGTAATATATAAGATTATGTGAAAGTCATAACTTCAAATTAAAAATTTGGTGTTTTTGCCAATTTTTCCTGCTGCATGTTTGCACCAACCCGCATTTAAGGCATTCATCATGCCTAAGAAAAAATTGGCAGCAACATCAAATTTTTAATTGGAACCTATGACTTTCACATAATCTTACATATCACGATCAAAGCTTGTGATGAAATCCATTCTGAGATAACATACTAAAATTATTTTTTACATTTTGGTGCATTTAATTTAAGTGTTGTTTTAAAAATTTTTCAAATACATTTTTTATTTATTTATGCAATTGTGTTTCTTCATAAAATGATGAACTGTAACCAAAAAGTAGGCACTGAAATGTACCGATCAATAGCAGTAAAACACGATTCATTAATATCAATTTCTATTGACCACGTATATTTTCATATTACTCTAATTTGAATGCATTAATTTATGTTGTGGCTACTTCATTTACTTTGATTTCTAATTCTTGGTTTAAAAATTTTATGATTTTTTTTTCTAAATTAATCATTTTTTCAGATTTTTTTACAGAATTTTACAATTTTTATACTATTAATTCAATATAAACTTTCATTCCTGTAAAAATTATCCGAATTATGACAGAAAGTAGATTAATATTGAAAATTTTACATTAATTTATTATTAAATAATGTAAAATTATAACTTAACATTTACACGTTTAACATAGAGATACATAGTATCAGAAATCTTGTTTTAAAATGTTGAAATAAATATTGTAAAAGCTAATTTCACAACTCCTCACTGTTTAATTAAATTCATTTTACAAAATCACCATGATTTGAGAATGATGGAGAGAACAGGTTAAAGTTTGTTTGAATATAAGAGCAATAACATTCCTTTTCTCTAAAGTACAACTACTTATTTTAGTAAATAAAGGTAGTTGTATTGAGTGATTAAGGATTATGGGGTTGCTGGTTTTAAGGATAATAATAGGTACGATATCAATTTTTAAAATGTTTAATATTAATTTCTCATAAATGATTTTGATGAAATTTTAATATGTTATGTAATTTTAATATGCATAGATCGTTTTATTTTTGCATATTTCTTAAGGATATGTAGATTAAGGTAACTGAAGTTATTTTCAGTAAAAATGTACACATTATTTTTTAACAAATTTTTTACCCCAATGGGCATATATTCTTTTGTCTCCGAGACATAGGAATTACCATAACAAAAACAGTTCCTAGAAATGCCTGGAACTCAGTTTCTCTTTTAATCTACTTCTAAATTATCACATAGACTTGCTCTCATGCTTTTGAAATTGTATTGTTTGCTTTTAAAAAAATAAGATTTTAGCTAAATATTAACAAATAACATTGTTTTTTAATTATATTAAAGGTAAATTGTTATTGCCCTTTAGGATTGTAATGATTATTAAATGTTAGAAAAATAAATCATCCAAATTGATAACATAATTTTGTTTGTAAATCTAATTACAAATATTTGATTAATTACTGTTTGATGGTAAGAAAATGACAGTACAAATAACTTTTTTGTTTAATAGAAATTTTATGTTTTGTAAGCTTAGATTATTACTCCATTTGTATTTCAATGTAATTCTGTTATGATGTTTTTTCATCAACTGATGGAATAAAATGGTTATTAAAAAAAAACTATTAATTCTTTAAGTAATAATTAAAAATATTAATTCAATAAAATTGCAACCCTAATAAATCAAAATTAAAATAACATAAAACTATAACATTTATGTTTCATTTTGATTTGTTATAAAACTTGTTAAAATTTTTTAATTTTATATGTAAATTAATCTTTACTAAATTTTATTCCAGGATACTTTTGGTAGGGCAAAAACATGGGTTAAAGAATTACAGAGACAAGCTTCTCCTACGATTGTAATTGCTCTTGCTGGGAACAAGGCAGATCTAGCTAATAAAAGGAGTGTCGAGTATGATGAGGCACAGACATACGCTGAAGAAAACGGTCTTCTGTTTATGGAAACATCAGCTAAGACTGCTATGAATGTAAACGATATATTTCTTGCTATTGGTGCGTATTAAATTATGATTTTACAAAGTTATGTTTATTTTTATATTTATTGTTTTCTATACAGTTAAATTTTGTTTTGTTTTTTAAATTAAGTTTGTTATTGGCCAGTTTTTATGACTCCGTGTTTTTTTTTTAAGCTGTTCAATTTTCATTTCATTTGCAGTGTATGTAATTATTATCATTAGTGTTTACCTATAATTCATTGTAATCATCTGTGCCGCAATACTATGAAATATAGTATTTATTTAAGCAGATAATGTCAACTTTCAAAAGTAGGTAACAAGTCAGTTGTACGTTTTGTGAATGGTGAGGAAGAAGAGACAAAATTTTAGTTCATGTCTCATCAAAACAACCCAGTAAAAAACTCAGAACTAATGACCAAGAAAGCATTTCTGGATTTTTCAACAGTTGAATATGACAATTAGTATTGATCCTGAATCTGTACCAGCAGGTAATAAACAGTTGGAGGAAGATGTTAAGTCTTTTGAATCTGATGGTGAACAATCTAAAAGAAAAAAAATAAAGGTTAATGAACAACCAGCTAACCATCCTATAGAACTATCAAAACAACCCAGTAAAAAACTCAGAACTAATGACCAAGAAAGCATTTCTGGATTTTTCAACAGTTGAATATGACAATTAGTATTGATCCTGAATCTGTACCAGCAGGTAATAAACAGTTGGAGGAAGATGTTAAGTCTTTTGAATCTGATGGTGAACAATCTAAAAGAAAAAAAATAAAGGTTAATGAACAACCAGCTAACCATCCTATAGAACTATCAAAAACCTTCTTGCTCAAAATCCTTTGATGAGACTTTTTTTTAAAACAAGTGAAAGTTTTAACAAGTCTAAATGAAAAGTTTGATGCTGTACTCCCTGTAATTAATCAGTAAAACTCCAAACCAAAACCTATAATGGAAGTGACATAAGAATTATCTGAAGAATTTGAAACTAAATTAAAATTTATCAGGGTAAGTAAATCTTAATGAAATCTATCAATTAATTAACAGAGGAAGATGACAAAGTTTATGTATACCATGTATATCAAACTACAAAAATATCCCCAAAAATGTTGCGCTCCTAAAAACCAGTAAGTTGGGGATATTCACACTGCCAAATGAATATCACATGATGCAGAGTAATCAGAGTACACAGTTTAGGAATGTAAAAACTCATTTAATTGACCATTTAAATTCTGATGCCTACAAATGGTGCTTTGAAATTTCAAAGTTGTCTGAACAAAGAACATTAGAAATGAAGAAAGATCATGAAAAAATTGGACTAAGAGTTTCAAAAACAGTGTATAATGCTATAAAAGAAGGCAAGGGGTGTAAGTATTTTGAGAGAATGTTGACTTTAAATGTGTTAAATAAAGTAGATGTTTGTGAAATTAATCATTCAAGAGAATTTTTCAGAGAATTTAGGCCAAATATATTTTTAACTATGAATGAAAAATATCTGATTTTTTGAGTGCTGAAAATCCCATCACTAACCAGTTATCTTTGATATCTGTCTCGGCAGACAAAATTACTAAGCTTCACCAAACATACTAAATAACATGTATTATTTTCTTGGCCATTGGAGTGCAGACTTGCATTATTATTGATAGCTCCCCTTGTAGCACTTCACATAAAGGGACTCCTCTTACAGAAAAAATCAAATTTGCTTTGATAAGTTTAAAATAAACGTTGACAAACAACTGAATGGCATGGCACTTGATGTCCAGTATTGTGACCTGGGAGTTCCCAAGAAAATTGCTGATTTATGTCAAACTATTGATTTAGATTTTTTAATAATCTATCTATTTTCATGATCTGTTTGACCATAGATTGGAGTGTGTCATAAATGATGTCAGGAAAGAAAAAAAATGTAATTGGCTGAACAATCAGGTCAGGTATAGATATTAAGTAACCTGATGTAAAGTTGCAGTTGGGGATCGGTTGATTTTCTTGAAGAACTGATAAAATTCAGTTGTGCAGCTCAGTGTCAAGATCTGTGTTCGGACTGTTTTTGATTATTATGGTTTGCCAAAAACCAGACTTCAAAATATGAAAACTGAACTGGTCAGTGGAAGACTAACAAAGCAAAATTTTCCATTTCTATTCAAAGCATTGAACTGTTTGCAAAACAGTGTGTTTAAAAATCGTCTACTAAGACGAAGTTTACTAAGCTATGTTACATCCAGTTGACCCAAACAAAAAGAGACCCAGGATAAAGAAACAAATGAAGTGAATGATTGTCAACAAGTTTACTGGAGATCAATTCAACTAGACCAAGAAAAAATCTAGAAAACCTGTGTGCACTGATTCTAGGGAATCTTGGAAATAGAATTGAAGAACCAAGTATTGTGAAAAATATGCGACTATGTTTTAGTAGCACTTATTTAGAAGAAACTGAATATGAAATTGATTAATGTATTACCAAACTTATAGAGTGGATTGACAAAAATAGAGGATGTACATTAAATCGTGAAGTCCTATTAAAACAGTTGAAAACCCAAAAATGCAAAATGTTACAATTGGATTACTTTAAAGACATTTTCTCTCAAGACTTATCTAAAGTTCCCTCAAAGATAACAACTTACAAAGCCATCTCTGCTTGACCATAACAACAGATTTATTCTGGAGGCATTTACAAACTGTGAGGTGTATAATCAAACACATGAAATAATTTTCTTGTTAGAAAACTGTTTGAAAGTTTGTAGTGAAGCAGTGTGCGAGGCAGTTGGGCCTATAAAGGAAACCACCTTTATAATAGGATATTAAATTTGACAGCCTGTTTCATGAAGTATTTTTTTCGTGGAATGAGCCTCCTTTATACAAAGCCTCGTAAGTTACTGAAAAAAGCTTTAGACAGTCATTATAAGGAGGAAAATACCATTTTACCAGATATTCAGCTGCCTCTTGGGATAAGGTTTACAAAACCTCTACAGTTGTTGACAGACTACATCAAATTAAGGGAAGACTTCCATTTCTGAATGATAATTTTCTGGAAAAAAAACCCTAAACAAAGGACTGGATAGAAGAAATGTAAAAATAATAAGTTATTCATATGTAAATACCTATTAGTTCTTGTAGTTTTGTTAAATGTATGAGATCTTCATTGATAATTTGATGTTTTATTTTTGACACAAAATAAAATTTACCTAACTTAAACAAGGTTTTTTCAAAATTAAATTGCCATTATTTACATAAAAATAAATTACACTTTATATGTACAGTAACCAGTATTTAATTAGTGGAAGCTGGAAGAACGTCTAACAACCATTATTAGTGAGACACATTACCAACACATCATTGGCAAAACTAATAGAATTTGCACAAATATTAAATTTTTTTTTTCAAATCAATATCTAATGTAAAAGCTTCTTAAGTACATATTGAACTAAACTTCTTAAATACATATCCTGGTCAGGCTTTGCATTTTTCACATGCGCTAAAATTCATTCATCTCATCCTCTGAAGATATACCTTAACGATGGTTTCGGAGGAAGTACATATTGAACAAGAAGTTACAATATTTGCTATATGAATGTAGATAATATCACCAAGTGCGATTAGGAAAATTTTTAGTGAAAACACGCATGTTCTGGGGAAATTTGGTGTGCTAAACATTCTCTGTACCCCTGCAGAATGGTACGGCCAAATTTAAAAATTCAAACAGCATATTTGTTATCAATATAAGGGTTTGCATACAAAAGATATTACTCTCAGGATCCAGTTGTCTGGTTTTCTGGTCATTCTTTTACAGTAAAATTATGAAATTTAAATAAAAATGAATAATTAAAGTACCAGAAAAACAAGTAGTAAAAATCTTTAAATTACAGTCATTTTGTGTAATATGCTGTTAATGTGCGGCATGCAAAAATGAATCATATCTTGAAAAAATTTTCAGTTAGAATTATTTTGTAAACTTTTGTGAATTTGATAACTAAAGTTTATTTATTTTTTCCCAAGTACGATAAATAAACCAGTTTTCAAAAACTGAATCTCCTTTATGCCCTACAGAGCAGAGCAAAGCGATGCCTGGCTGTGCAGCTAGATGGAGCAATAAGTTACAGGTCAATAAATGGATCTGTAGCTAACAAATCACTACAATAAGTTCATCGTGGCAAAATACAATTTTTTTTTTCTTAAATTTTTCAGTAAAATACTGAATATTCTTACAAACATAAGGATACAAACATGTCGAGGGTCTAGGAGACAGATGGCTAGACAGTCAGGCGAGTAAAGCGAGCTCTGACGAACTAGTTAATCATAAATAATTAAATTATCTTAATTTCTGTAACTGTAGATCTGTAGAAAGAAAATAATTTCCCATTAAAATTTCTATATAGGTTCTGTTTGTAATTTTTTTGGCGTGCTGGAATGGAATTACATTTTAATATATATGTTTTTTCTCTAATTCTTTTAGTGTGTATTATATAATTTGTTCTCATTTCCAAATTACAGACTCGCATTCAAATTGAAAATTATAAAAGTGGGTTTTTTCTTGTACTTGTAAATCTTTCTCTTTTACAAATCATTGTGTGACTATAATATAAGAATAATAGAATATAAGTTCTATTGGCTTACATGTGTAATATAATATTTTTTACAGTTTAAATGTTCCAATGTATTTTTAATAATTTAAAAAATCTAGCACAGAAAATTGAATTCGATAGTTGAGCTAACTGTATAAGTCATAACTTATTTAGTAAATGGACAATTTAATGAAGGTAGGTTTAGGAATTAGAAAAGAATTTATAAAAAACAAACAATCCAATCTTAGTGGTGTAATATTTTCTAGTATATAGTCTGTATGATGTATACAGTCTGTTTGGTAATGATACAAAGAAGCAAAAAATCTGGAAAAAAGTAATTATTTTTAAATGGTACTATTACAGGCAGAAAAATTATGTAGTTTGATAGAATATAAAATGAAGAGCTTTAAAAGACCCTGAAGAAGAGATTCACCTGTGTGAAAAACATGTTGGTGGATAATATATATAAAGAAGTTGTTGAGAATTAATTTGTTTGGATTTTGAAGGATGATGTATAAAACTTGGAAGAGTGAGAAAACATTAGAATCTATAAAATTTAGATTGAGGATATTGAATGTAGGAGTCTAGGTAGAACCACTCACTAATTAAACTCGAGCATAATTTTTTAATTAAAGAGTTTAACAACTTGTATTACATATTTATAAAAGATAAGGTTTGGTGAGTTATTTGTATTTTGTTTAAAGATGCATTCTAGGAAAGTACTGCAACTGTGGGTTTTGTCTGACGCTCAGCTTACAACACACACACACACACACACACACGTGCGCGCGCGCACGCACAGACACATACATACAACTTAATTTAAAATAGTTTATTGTTTTGTTTAACTGCAATAATTTTTCATTTATTTAATTCAATGAGTGGTGATACTTGTGGTAATGTTTAGCACTAACTAAACTAATGTAATTCAAAACTTACATAGAATAAATTTTGCTTGTGTAGTTGGCAGACTGGTCTAACTGTGAGATTCAGCACACCAGGTATCGAATCAGCCAGGCGATTGAGTTCAAGACCCAGCCAGACTGAGTTACTTTTTTACATTTCAAATATTCATATATTTAATTGTACTGTTCACTTCTGATGTCACAACATAACAGTAATTTAGATCATTTTTTCGGGTGTGGGTATAATTTTGCAAAATATTTTTCTGTAAATATTGTATTTTTTAATTTTTAACAAATTTGCACAAGAAAAATATGACCTTAATTAGGCAAAATCTTGAGATTCTGAAGGTGACCTTGCTCTACAGCCTCATCCCGTTGACCTTTTAGGTTAAAAATTTCATGGCATCAATGTCCCTATTTATAGAAGTAATCTGACCAAGTTTGCTCAAAATTGGTCCAGTAGTTCTGAAGATGTAAGATGATTTAGAGGCCAACCCTGATTGTGTGCAGGTGTACATACGAACATTAACATTGTAAAATTTCCATCTGGTTTATTGGGTTCCTAAAGTGTCAAAACCTCAAGATCTGGTAAAAACGGCATATGCCCAAATTGGACTGATTACAATAGCTTCCCTTCTAAAACTGTAGTTCTGATATAACGCTATCTAGAGAGGAAAGTAAAAGGGAAAAAACATATTCTATATGTTTTTTCCTAATCATTTTCCTAATGAAAAGTCCTAATCATTAGTTGAACTCATCACCATGTGTTAATTTCTTATTTTATTACTGTAGCACCTCTCTACTGCAGTTAAAGCTTAATGTAGCGCAACTGATTATGTAATTAAAAAGATCATCCAGCCTTCAGGTTGTAAAAAAAATACAAATTGTAGAAACATCCTATAAAATGTGTAGTAGAGAGCTGCTGAATTAATGAGATTAAAAATTAATGCATGGTAATGAGTTTATTTCTTCACAGAAGTATATTACTACTTTTATTAGATAACTGTTACTAAAGGATTACTATGCCTTGACTCCATCCCATTCATTATAGTCACTAAGCTGTAAGTTCATGGCTGTAGTGTACGGTATATTTATATTATAGACTGTTTGTGTTTAATCTATGTGTAATTGTCGTCTGAATGTTTACCGAAGAGAGCTGAGTGTATCAAGTGTGTAGTTGATATGGAATTTACATGCTTATTTTTTGGAAGTTAATTATATTATTAAACAGTTAAACCAATTTTCATGAAGTTTTTGTCAAAATACTCATAACACCTCTAAAGATGTCACATATCAGTATGATGGTGTTTAGCTTATATTCAACTGCATGTACTCTGCTATCATACAGAGAAGTGTTTTTTTTTTTTATTAAGTTAGCAATGTAAAAAGTAGAGTTACATTTTTGCAGCTGAATATTTATTTTTTGCTCATTTATTTATAATATACTTATTACAAGCGTATTTCTCTTTGTTACTTAAAGCATAAGTAGTACTTAAGTAGTTGAAGATTTTTTAAATATTGATTAGTTTGAACATTGAAAAGATAATTATTTTTTAGACATCAGCCATAAAATACCAGCAGCATACAGAAAATGAATCATAATGTTGTCAGCTAAGATTTATGAGGATTGGTTTATTGAATGAACATAGCTTTGGTTTTTACTATTACTTGTTGTGGACCAGATTGTTGAGAAAATTTGAGTTACTGTTAGTTGCTGATTGTGTTATGATGTATATACGAGGTCTGTTCAAAAAATATGTAGACTATTTGAATTGCTCGGGTCCAGCTGGTTGCAGGGAACTCCGCTTAGTGTCACCTTCTTTGTACAGATCAGCTGATTACAAGGCAGTTTGCTGATCAGAAATATCATTGTTTCTTGCTTAGCTACGCAGTTGTTTGTGAAGTGCTGTTCATGTCATATGGCGGATTTTACAATGAGTGAATTGAACAAGCAAAGAATTGCTGTGAAATTTTGTGTTAAACTTGGAGAATCCATGAGTGAAACTTTTGATATGCTCCAGACAGCTTACAGCAATGATGCTATGAAGCGTGCAACATGTTTCAAGTGGCATGCACGTTTTAAACATGGCTGTCAGTTGATTGAAGACGATAAGCGTCCTGGACGTCCTTTCACCTCAACTGACGACTCGCACATCGACAAAATCAATACCATGGTTTGGGCAAATCGACGTCTGACTATCAGAGGGTTGCTGAAGACTGTAAGATATCAGTCGGATCATGTCATGAGATTTTGACCACAAAATTGAAAATGCACCGCGTTGCTGCGAAATTTGTTCTACATTTTATGACGGACGACCAAAAAGCCCATCGCATCCAGATTTGTCAGGAATTACTTGAACGTTTAGAGGAAGATAAAAACTTCTTATCAAGAATCATAACAGGTGATGAATCATGGGTGTACAGTTATGACATCGAAACAAAGGTTCAATCATCCCAATGGGTGGGTCAAACATTTCCCATACTGAAAAAAGCTCACCAAATTCATTCCAAGATTAAGGTGAAGTCAGTTTTCTTTGATGCTGAGGGTGTTGTCCACCACGAGTATCTCCCCGAAGGCTCCACAGTGAACCAGACTTACTACATCGAAGTTCTTAAGCGTGTGCAAGATGCTATCCGGCGGAAAAGGCCAGAAATGTGGAAGATCAGTGACTGGTTTTTCATCACGACAATGCTCCAGCCCATTCAGCCTTCAAAACTCATGAGTTTTTGGGCAAACACTTCA
>JAAAKQ030163379.1:0-12663 GCA_010016005.3 Zanna intricata | reverse complement strand
TACACAAGCCTCCCCACCATCGGCAAGTTCTCATGATTCGTAGAGGGAGTAATAATTGATTACTACACTAAATGGGTTACTGAAGTATCTATTACTAATAAAAGAAACGTATCCATTAGCTGAAGATTTTAATAAGGATTTTTCATGTAAAAAACACCTTTTTGAAAATTTCTTAGATATTGCTTTGAAACAAACCAACAAACCATAAATACTGATACTGCTGGAAGACTTACCATTCTTTACCCATTTACAAATTCACCATCTGTTCGTCAGCAATGGTCAGTCATGCAGTCAGATCAAAAATAATTTCACACATTTCTGAATGAAACATTACTTAAGATTTAGAACAAAAACCAATCCAAGTTGGAAGTAATTTATATATATTACACAAAATAACTCTAATCCTTTCGATTGGATTGAGATGGATAATGATTTACTGTATAATGTTGCAACAGAATGATCACAGAATTTATGATTGAGCACGCATGACATCTGATAAAGCTGATATGATTGGCTTTAAAACTTTTGACATATCCAAGAGTTTTGATTCAATGTATGATTAATGGTTTTTAACTGCCATTTCTACAGACTTTGATATGAGAGCAAAGACATGTTTTTTTCCACGTATGTTTTTGCCAACATCAGTAGTGATACAAAGTTTTTCCTCTGAAGATTCCAAACACCTTCAACTCCTTTAAAAATATGTTCAAGTTTGTGCCATGACTGCTATGAAAATCAAGAAGCTAAAGAGTTTATATATGAAAATATACTTCATATACTAACACCTGAGCAGTATCTGAAACATCTATTGACTCATCCAGGGCCAAAGAGAACAACCACATACATTTCTTCTGCTGCTACCATTTAATTCGCAATTAGTAAATGGTTTTCCGTGTTTTACAATTGAATGAGCCACATGGAAACTAGTACAAGTTGCTGCTTCTTGTTCATTTATTTTTTTAAATTGCTGAGATTTCAACCTGCATCTCAAAGATTCATATTTCTCTGTATGGAAATAACTGTAGACTTCCTGTAAATTTGGAGTAATTCTGAGAATATTTAGTCTCATGATGTTTTATAGTGTATTCTTTGAAAACTAATATTTCATTGTCAATTATATTACATTGCCTTATTACAAGACTCGTCATGAAATATTGACATCCCATTGCTTTTTCTGCACTCTTTCTGTTTAGCCTCCAGAACCACCACAAGGTATACAAAGTATTATACAAAGTATTATAAGGATATGTATGAATGTAAATCAAGTGTATAGTCTTTTACAGTTTCACATCGACCATTCCTGAGATGTGCAGTTGAAATCAAACCACCAAAGAACACCAGGTTCCATGATCTAGTATTCAAATCCGTATAAAAGTAACTGCCTTTATTAGGATTTGAACCTTAGAACTCTACTTTAAAATCAGCTGATTTGTGATATTAGTTAACCACTAATACACAAAAGATATGTACTTCAAATTAAAATAATGCCAATTAATACTATTAAAAGCAGATGTTCTAAGTAAACAAAATTAACTGGGTTTATCTTTAAGCCACTTTATAATTAAATTGAACATTCACAAATACAGTATTTTCACTAAGGTTAGAACACTAGTCTCATATTTCACTTTCTAGATTGCTGTACTACTCTAGGCTTTGCCACATCCTGCACTCTCTCCGCAAGATATCACTACATCGACATTCTAGTTATTTGAGATTTTTTTAACGGGAAATCTATTTTATTCAGCCATTTTGCATTTGACCTTATAGCTTAATCTTCCATTCAGCTTTCCACCATTTTGTATGATGTTACCAAAAAGATATTACCAAAAAGATTCTATCTTCCAGCCTGCTTCTGCCATGAGTTACACAATTAATGCAAGAATTACAATTATTTTCAATCATTTTTATCTGTAGACTTGGCAAAAAAAAAAGGGCCTTATCTAATGCCATTGAAACTTCACGTAGTAGTGTTGGCACTGTCGTGGGTAAAAAAGTTTACTCTAGTTGCAATCAAATTTTTACCAATGTTTCGTGGCATTAAATGAGAAGTTTTTTTTTTAGATACCCAGCTGTTTTACAGAAAAATAGGGGGCCACCAGCAGCATCCCCTGATGGTCTATAACTATAAAAAATGTCTTAAGAATCTGCTCTGAAGAGATATAATGCAAATTTATATCTATAAATGCAACCCACTTTGGAATCAGTCCAGTAGTTTGAGGCAAATTGTGAAACACAATCTTACCCTAAACACATACTTATTTCCATTCCATTTAGGATAAAAGTGGCACTGGAATGTTGCAGGCAAGTGCAATCTCTTTCCTTATTAGATATTTTCTAAACAATTTATATACCAGTACTAAATTAATATATTTCTATAAATTTGGTTTTTTGGTCAATTTTACATTTCAAATTTTACAGAAAAACTATTTAAAACTGTACAATATTATCAGCATCTCTATCGAATGATGAGTTGAATCTGGGGTTGTAAGGAGTTTTTGCAAAAACTCAAATCAGGTAAGTTGTAAATAAAATTCTCATCACAGATACATTTTTATGCTAAGATAGTATCGAGGTATTGTAACATAATAAAGATATTTCCTGTGTAAATTTACCTTTATACTATCATTTATAAATCTAGATGTCTATTTTAATATTTATCAATTCTGCAGTTAAGTTTTTCATTAGATCCATAAAATTGTGAATCCTTTGTCTATTATAACAATTAACATCCTTAACAGGTACTGTATGAAATGAATTGTTCTGCATGCAAGACAAGCTAACATATTAGAACAGCACAATTTGTAAATGGGAATGAGAATTTTTTATTAAAAGGAATTGCCAAGAGTATAACTGGAATTAGACTCCACAAGACCTTCCAACTGTAAAGTTGGATAAAAATAACAAGTGAATAAAGCGAGAATATCAATGAACATTTGAATACATTTGCAGATATAAATTTGATCATCAAGAATCTTAACATGTAAGTAGGCAAAATCAAATTTTTACAAAAATTAAATTTATTTTTTGATATCTTTTAAACATTAGGATTTAACTGCCAAAAGTTTACCTCTATGTTAAAGGTACAACAAACAGGAAATCATGATATAGTTCCCAGATTAATCTACCTATGAAATGTTTTCATTATCAATCACACAAAGTGCCAGAGAAATTAATTTAACTAAACAAATAACCAAATCATTTCTAATTTCAATTTATGGTTTTTACACATGCAATGTACAAAAAAAGTTTTTAAGAACTAAAGCAGTCATTATATAGAATAATAAAATGACTTAATATTTAATATTAATTTAATATTTATAAATTCTATCCTCCATTATGATGAAATTAAGAATCCCAGTAAAAATTCATTGAGGTTTTCGTTACATAGATGAACATTATATGTACTGTATAAAAATTCTCAGGTAAGGACTTATTAACCTCTTACTTAGAAAGAAGTTAGCTTTTTTTGTATTTAAAAGCTATATATTAAGTTAAAACTATTATATAGTTTACACTTAATTAACTATTCACTACTATTTTTAATACAATAGTGTAATTTAGTTTTATACACTAACTTTTTGAAATATACTAAATAATGCATTCTTTAGGTTTTGTTATAGATAGATGTTTTTACAGTATATACTTTTTAATACTGTATTATCACTTTAATTTTCAATTTTCTGTTTGAATAAGGTACTAATCCCTTGAGAATTAAATACCTGACAAGTACAGTCACTTAAATCTCTTAGGTTTTCTCTCCTCCTGCTGGTCTTCACAATTTTTATCATCTTCTACCACACTATGTTACTACATAAAGCCAGACGGTTGTCTGGAAAATCAAATGGTAACCGTTCATCAGCAGTGAGGTAATCTTCCAGTGTAACACTGTTGCTGACATTTCCAGTAGTTCTAAGGAAATTTCAGTGAATTTTTAACTGTACTAATGTCATACCTTCATTCAATTTTATGATGGTACTACCTATGTTGCTACATATTCACATCTATAATGAAATGCCGACATGTTAAACCGAGATTAATTTTATACCAAGTTTTATTAAATTATTGTTATGGTTTTCATAATATCAAGGTTCCATTGTATAATGTTATAATTTGAAAGGACTACCAAGTAAGGTCTACCAAGTAAGCATAGTAAAAATTAGATATATGTTTGTGGTCTTTGAATACTAATACTATAGTAGTTTACACACTAATAAATTTTAATTATTATATTTTAATTATTTACTCTTGTATACAAAGTCAATAACATTTTTACCTTGTGGTGTACTGAATCTCCAATTGGATTATGAGAGACAGCTGATGCAATAAAATCAGCAGGTATTAACCTAGTTCCTTGATGAATCAACTGATAGAACGCATGCTGACCATTTGTTCCTGGTTCACCCCATACAATTGGTCCAGTACCGTATGTAACCTTTTCACCACTTCTTGTTATAGACCTAAAGGTTTTTACAAAAAATGAATTAATTATTTTTTTATATAATTTTTTGAACATTAGGACTGCAATGAATCCTAATAAAGTTTAACTTGTTAAAGATAATTATACTTATAGATATTTTATTTTATGAAGGTTTGTCTATCTTATTTTAGCATTAATATTTATTGAATTATATTCAATAAATAAGGTTACAAGTGGAAGTTTTAATGTTATAAATTACATTAATTAATTTACTTTTCTATGTATATGCTAATTTCTTATAAATAAAAAGAAAAGGAAGTCTCATTTAAGAAATAACTTTCATAAAAGCAGTGTTTTATCACAACGAGACTTATTTGATGGGGAAAAGTAATTATTATAGTTTTCCTCAACTTAGTTACAGACTAGTAATATTTTTGATAAGGTTTGAAATTTACTTTTTGAACATAGAAAACTTGGTGAAAATTTATAGCATTAAAAGAAAGAATATACTATAATGTCAGAATTTGCGCAAGATGGAGAAAAATTTAGAAAAAATGTCTAGAAGAGATTTTCTTTAATTTGATATCCTGAAATATCTAAAAAAAATGAATTAACAGAAATTAATGGAAACTGAATTGCTATGAAAACAGACAAAACATACTGTTGCAGGAACTCAAATTTTAATAAACTTGTGCCGTACTAAAGAAAACAGCATTGGATAAGAACAAAAGCAATTTGGTAAGCAGTAAAAAACAAACTTATCCTTATCCCCAATACATTAACAAAGGTTTTCAGAGAAATTTTACATTATTTGATACTGTATAGTAGAATGGATGTAAACAATACCATAAAACCAATGCACAATTAAAATGTGCATTGGTTTTTTAAGCGGTTTGTGACAGTCTTTTAAAAAACTATTAAGTCACGTTAGAAAATATATACAATGACAATTCTAATAGACCAAGAGTCAAATTAATCAACATGTTGACTTCGGGCAAAATAACTTACATTTTTGCACATAACTTACATTTAGTAATCTTAGACAAATGTGAAAAAATTATAACTTACTTTCCATTAGATTCCATATCTCCTTGCTGAAAATAAGCAGCAAAACGATGCAAATATTGATCATAAGGTAACAATGCTTGTGTTTCAGCACCAAAGAAATTATTGTACCATATTCCAATCAATGCCAAAATAACAGGAATCTTGAAACAAGAGAAAAAGTAACAATATTTTTAAAATTTAGTACAATAATTTTATTTCACTAAAAATACACTTTATTTTTAAAAGTAATAGTATAACAATTATAGTAATAATTAAACAACTTATATGCAACTATTTACAACAAAATTTCTTCTCGCGTAAACAACCACAGTGGGTTTTGCTTTAAAAAGCAGTCCTCAGATTTAAAATGAATTTTTGCAGAGAAAAATATCATTAGAAGAACTTTGATTTACAGGAAAATCCTGAAAAATGTCAAAAATGAGGTTTCAGGTCTCATAAGCAAGGATAGATTGCTTATAAAATACATTCCGTTTGTTAAAACACCAATCCGAGAAATAAAAAAATCTGGTTTATTTGAGATATTTCATGACACCCACTTTATAATGCTAACCAGGTTAATGCAAAGAGTTAATACATTTTTTATTGAGAATGAAAGTTCTTGCTAAAGCCTCAAATGCTACAAAGTTAATATGCTAGATGTTAGCTATTTCACGAAGAGGATTAGGCGAGGTGAAGCTTACCTTTATGAGAAGTACATTAAAAAATTGTTAGCTACTCAGTTTTGAAGTTTCAAACATCTCCCACAACATCTGTATTCAATTGTTTTTCTTTTCAATTTCAACTTAGCCAAAATACTAAATCAGTAAATTTTATTTATTGATATAAATAATATAATTGTAAAAGAAAATAATTGTAAAAGATATATATAATTGTAAAAGAAAATAATGTACAACAGATTTTAATGATGACATATCACAACAAGCATTGATTTACAATAATGCTAAAGACCAATACTAAATTACAGTAACTTTTTCCACAACTTACATTTTTTTCAAGTGGTGCATTTACAAAGTGTCGATCCATATAATGAGCACCAGAGAGTAATTTTTCAAAATTATCAAAACCAATAGAAAGGCAAATGGAAAGTCCAATAGCAGACCAAAGTGAGTAACGACCACCGACCCAGTCCCAAAATCCAAACATATTTGCCGTATCTATACCAAATTCTTTAACTTTTTCTGCATTTGTAGAAAGCGCAACAAAATGTTTGGCAACAGCAGCAGGCTGAATATAAAAAAGATTAACATTAAAATTTAATATTGTTATTTACAATATTCAACATGTAAATTATTAAATGTCATAAAATTGACTTGTACAGTTAAGATAATTACATTGTAATTTCATTTAATAATCAAGATAAATATTAAGATAAGAAATCAATTTTAGTATTCATGACTCTGTGGATAAACAGTGCAAACATGTCAGTGGATAAACATGTGTTTATCCACATGCAGTGCTGCGACATGTCCCTTTGCCATTCTGTTTACTACATTTACTTAAGTATTGAAGTTAAGCGACTGCTTATAAAATTCAATATGAAAATTTGGAATTTACCAGGTACTAAGGAAACTGTGGTTGGTTCATTCAAGGATATGTACAACTGATCAGCATGAATTAGTGAATTTATTCAAGGGATGTACAACTGACCAGCATGAATTAGTGTGAATTAAGTTAAGACCATAACTAAAGGAACTATTGTAGATTGGAATTATCTATAAGAAGAGAACCATACATTGTTTTTTAATCTATCAGGTGTTGAATAGCAAAATGGCACAACAATCTCCAATACTGCTCATCATAGAGAAATATACTGCAGCAAGATCATGTGGCAGTGACCAATAAGGGATAGGCAATCTTTGAATATCCTAGATGCAATTAAGCAGCAGTATTGGACACAAAAATTTATGGTAGTAAAAGTACTTAGTGACAATGTTTATCAAAATGGAATGAAAACTTTTATAAAAAAATTAAGTGATTTAGACCTTGAGAAAAGCTTGCCTTATAATTTTATTTTTAAATAATTTACTACCATTAAAATAACTAATATTTATTTAGATGATTAATGATAAAATTATTAGTGAATGAAATTTTCTGAAATAAATCAAGTTTAGTGTACAGATTTAAAAAAAAAATTTAATCTAATCTTTTGTAAAAAAAAAAAAAAATTGCCTTCAAAGTCTGAAATTTTTTAAACTTTTTACATATAAATTATTCATTTTGTAAAGAATCCAATTAGTATGTTTAAACACTCCAAAAGGTTAACATATCCTTACACAATTTAGAGAAAAGTATTTAGAATGCTGGTCTCACAAACACTGTATGAGATGAATAAAATAGGATAAAATCAGGTACAAAAGCTGTAAACTTGTGATACAGTGAATAATTTTCAGATTGTCTCAAAAATAACTGGTTTTATTAACTATTACTGTTTTTGTATCAGTCACAATAATTCTATTTTATCATTTACCTAATTTCAAAGGAAGCAGCCTGGAGTTGCAGCACTTTTTTGAAGAGGAAAACACTAAACTGAAACTATACTAAAAATTAAAAAAACTTACAACTAAAATATCACTTTAAAGTTCACAGTTGTAAACTTAAAATATAAAAATTTAACTGGATATAAAATTTAATGAAGCCTGAGAGGGTGTAAAGATAAACATTCAACAGCACAAAACAATATTAAATTGTTTAAATTATTTATCTGTCTGATGAGAAATAAGCCAGTCTAATACATTATCATTATCTAGGATAGGTCTAATATGCATAGTGGTGTGCATTCTCATGAAAACATTATCTTTGATATGTAGGTCGCAATAGTTTAATTCAGCAATTGCTTTGTAGATAGACTCTGTACAATAGGACAGTACAATTTTTCTAAAGCTCCTAAAGCACCTATTTAGTTTTTTTTTGCTTTTTCAGTGCACATTGGTCCAGTCACAGGAACACAATGGTTCCTAAAATTAACACAATATATTAATACATTTAAGGTTATAATATCTTAAACTTTGATAATTAAATGATTGAAAGTAAAATCGATGATCCTTAAGTCACACTCTTACTGTCAACACAACCTTACTGCACCTTAACTATAAAGTTTTATGACTTGTAAAACACAGCTTATAATTTTAGATCACTGCTAGACCTATCAATGTATATAAATAAATTTCAGATGAATTAATGAGATAATTATTAAGTCTTTAAGGTGATATTTCTCATGCTAATCTGAAAAAAAATTTTAGAATGTAGTTAGAGCATAGTGTAAATACTCACATGAAACTAACTTTAAATATCACTTTTTTTTTTAATAAATATTCCATTCCAATTTCAATGACATCCAGTTTTTGAACTGCATGTCATTTTTTACC
Source organism: Zanna intricata (assembly GCA_010016005.3). NCBI lineage: Eukaryota > Metazoa > Arthropoda > Insecta > Hemiptera > Fulgoridae > Zanna > Zanna intricata. The sequence goes on along the minus strand of JAAAKQ030163379.1, from coordinate 3,813 downwards.
ATATTTTAACTGCATATCTTGCTGACTTTCAATGTTATGAGGCTATGAAAAACATTCTCAGTAAAATTAAACTAAACAGACAAATTTGGTGGATTATTTTTAACAGCTAGAGCTTATTTCCATTTTACTTCAGTAAACAATAAAAACTTACATCTCTTGCAGTCTCTAAGAACCAGTTCTTTGCTGAAGTTGCATTTGTTATAGTCTCTTGTGTGGTAAATGTTTTACTAGCAATAACAAACAAAACTGTCTCTGCGTTAATCTTCTTAAGAACTTCAGCTAAGTGTGTACCATCAATATTAGATACAAAATGTACTCTTGGTCCAATTATAAAAGGCTTCAAAGCTTCAGTAACCATCAATGGTCCCTTAAAATTAAATAGAATAATCAACACTAACAATTTACGCATTAAGTTTTGCACAAAATGTAACATTACATATTCTTATTTTATATTTATTAATGTATAACATGTTAAATTATGCCAGTTTTTGTCTAAATGATAGCTTTACTTTTAAAAAAAAATTATGGTGAGTATATATAAAAATTTTATTTGCATTATCAATGCACATAATTTTTAGTGTTTCAGTATTGAAATGCATGTGTCCTAAATATATGCCCTAATTATATAAATCATTTCAAAAATACAATTTTTTTAAAATGTTAGTAGCCAATTGGTTATTTTGCCTATCACTATAAATCGCTATAAATACATTCATTAATGTAAATACATTACATTAATGAAAGCCAGCTTTAATCTTTTTTTTAGTTAATTTTATCAATATAATAGTTAATTTTGTGATTGTATTTGACATTCATATTCTAAAAAACTATTCACATAAAAGAAAATAATTTACAATCAAGTTACTATCATAACAATACAAAAAACCTTATATATAATAATTTTATTCCTTTTTCCTTTTTAAAGAAATTCCTTTATTAAAGAAAATTCTATTTTTTTTGTCTAACACATTTATAAACAATGTATTTGTTTCCACTGGAATAGCATGCTAATTCTTGAACTGCATGCCAACATACACCAAATAATCTTTAATGTTTATTAGCATGGAGAAACAAAGAAATACATAGACTATACAAAAAACTTGTATCTCTAATAAACTATTTTTTAACATTAAAACGTTTTAATCTCTTCAAAAAATACTTTTCACAGTGATTAAACATAGTTTCAATCATGTAATTTGAAGAGAAATTATATCACTAGAGAAATTATATCTGTTCTTTCTTTCATTGTAAACTTTGTCAAACCTACAATCCTATAACCTAAAAATATTCTTAGAAGATAAAACAAATTTAATTTTATACTAACCAAATCAGAGCCACCAATTCCAATGTTAACAACATCCTCAATTGGTTTTCCACTGTAACCTAACCACTGTTTATCAATTACCTACAAAAAAAAGAAAAAAAGTCACTTATAGTAAAACTTTAAGGATATCATTTATATATAAAGGTAGGAGACTTACACTTACCCTAAACATTGCAATTCACTGTTACTATATTCACTATAAGCCTATCTTGACTCCTGAGCTTTGTAATAAATACTAAAATCTGTTACTTTTTGTACTGATAATGCAATGGACTATCTTTGGACAACATATATCACGAAAAAAATTCTTGATTCTTGACTCCAAGAATAATAACATTTCACAGAATCATAACAAGAATCATAACTAACTACACATTCACCAAGATTTATTGACCAGATATCTGAAGTTATTTCTAAAACTGCAGAGGAATTTTGCTAAAAGAGCCTTGTTTTGAGAGCCAAAAGGAGAGTGGAAAAATGCACAAAAATTTAACTAAAATAAAGACTTTCAATCAGAATTCAGAAGGCAAAGTTAAACGGTACAAATTTTGGAGATAAAAGCAATAACTTAGTTACTGATCAAATTTATGTTCAAATTATAACTAACCAATACTTTAAAAATTTTTTTTTCAGTATAATGACTTCCTGAAGGTCATTTTTATATGAATGGGTCAGAGTGAAAGTGGTATAAGTCAAGAAAATTTCATTTTTGAAATTTTTGACATACCTTAATATGTACTTATTAATGTCACATCTGTTATGGGATGAAGTGGTATAAATCTAATACAAAAATTCACGGAATGGCAGCAGCACATTTAAAATGGTCTGACCGGTTTGAGAGAAAGCCTTTAGAGGCTAAACGGTATAACTCAGTGTTAAGAGTGCACGTCCTAGTCTGCGAGTGTTTGCTGAGCGAGTGCTTGTAATAAAAACGTATAAGATGAATTTGAGTGACAATTCATCTACACTTACAGGTAATTTTATTATTCTGTTATAACTATTATGTTACTTGTTACAATTCTATATAGATAAGCTTTGCTTATCAGCTTTTTTGGAAAATTATATTTTTATTTTCAACGATTATCATTTAAAATTCCTATGTTTCGTCTGCAGCTTTTATGATTTTAGTTACTTGTGTAATAAACTTTACTATTACTTTGTGTTTATTTAAATAGGTATATGTATATAGTAAACTAATTTCATTCTCATTGTCAATGTTTTTCTGTGTTTTAGATGACAAAGCAGTGGAAACGGCTCCTGAAAATGAGAAACCCAGAAAACACCAAAAGCATCTTGAAAGTCACAAACAGGCTGTTAGGAAAAAAAAGAAATAAGGGTCAGGAATATGAAACCTTAAGCAAGATAACTGTAAAAGGTAAGAAATTTGAAAATAAAAATTGTAACTGTAGTAACATGTCTCGAAAATATTAATTACTTCAGATGAAAGAAAAGTTATTTTTGACAACTTTTGGAAGATGGGAAACTCTTCTAGACAAATTCTTATTTGAGCGGATTAGTTAAACAGTTGTGTGTAATGCAACATCGTCCCAGGAATGCTGGTTAAGGGCCTAAACAAGTTACATACAAGTACTTCATAAATGTCAGAAATGAAAGTATACATGTGTGCAAAATATATTTTTTAGATACTTTTCAAATTTCTAACGGCCGATTATCTCTTGGATTAAAAAAGGAAGAATTGGGAAAAGAACCTGGAGAAGACTTAAGAGGAAAACAAACTCCATCTATAAAATTTCTGAAGAATTAAGAGAAAATGTACAGCAGCACATAAGACAATTCCCTACATACATCAGCCACTAAACTAGAAGTCAGAATCCTCATAGGAAATATTTAAGACCAGACTTAAATGTTACTAAAATGTACAAACTTTATAAAATTGATTGTCAAGAAAAAGAATTACCTTCAGTAAAGCAGCATCTGTATAGGGAAATATTTAACAATAAATTTAATTTATCTTTTCTGTTGCTGCGAAAAGATATGTGCAGCAAATGTGATGCATTCAAGATAAACATTTCCTTCACAGAAGATGAGAATGATAACCAGCTTGAATTTCAATATGAGTCGCACATCTAATAAAGGCTGAAGAAGCTTGTGAAGTGCAAAAGGATGTTACAAAAGACTAAGGATGATAATGAATTGCTAGCTTTTAAGTTCGATTTACAAAAAGCATTACCTTTTCTGAAACTTTCTACTTCAATAGCCTACTACAAACGGAATACGTATGTCTATAATTTGGCTTGTCATAATTTAAAGATGAAGAAGGACATGTACGTATGGAACGAAACTGAGGGGAAGCGAGGTAATCAAGAGGTAGCAGCTTGTCTCGTGTAAGACATATTCAAGCGTTTTGTCTGGGTAAACACAAGATTCATTTTATTTAGCGATTCTTGCACTGGCCAGAATCGGAATTGGAAATTAACTCTTACACTTTTAAAATTGTTACAAGATCCAGACATACCAATTAAGACAAT
>JAAAKQ030163368.1:0-12664 GCA_010016005.3 Zanna intricata | reverse complement strand
AATGAATTGTAGCGTGTGTGAAAAATACCATGCCTGACCGGGATTCGAACCCGGGACCTCCGGATGAAAGGCCGAAAGAATCACCTAGTTGAATGCTATTATCTTTACGTGGTAACGAAACATAAATTTGCCATAATTATTTCGAATAGTGTTGAATTAGAAATGTTTTTCACATGTAGAGGTTTCATTAACTGAAGCATCAGTATTAATTTCTTTAATTTTTCAGAAATTCTGTGAGGAATCTCTGACGGTCCAGCCCTCAGCCCTCAGCCCTCATCTTCACACAACGATGAAGAATCATCGTCCTGAACCTCAAATATCACGTTAACAGAAGGTTTTACCTGCCTGGTCTTGCCCCTGTCAGACATCTTGTTCGTATTCAAAACAAAAACAAAATAAATGAACAATAGATAAATCAACTAAGTATAATAAAAGTAAAAAATTAGAACCACTAAAGAACCAATGACAGGATAGCAACAAATCAAGAAAAAACATGTCTGCCTAGGAACAGATATCTGAAACAAAATTAAAATCATTATTTCACTTAAAAACTTCACTTACTTGTATAAACATTTAAAATAATTACTAAGTAAAATATATGTAAAAATTAATAGAGGAATAAAATCTCTGGCTTCAAAAGAAAAACTGAAACTGGCAAAAGTGAAGCTTAATTGTTACACACATCTCAGGAATATTCGACCTGAGAATGTACAAGACTACACTTCATTTACATTCATACATATCATCCTCTGAAGAAATATCTTAGGTAATTCCGTAGGCTAAATAGAAAAAGAAAGATTACGTAACAGAAGGATTTCCTGCTAATGATATATTACAATCGACGGCCGTAAAATTACTCAAAGAAATGACCAAAACGATTTTTTACATATGACGTTGCCAGTCAATCCAATCAATTGATTTTGCTAATCAATCTTTGTGCTTATGCCACTATCCGGTTGGATTGAGCACAGTATTGATCGGAATAACGATTCTGACTGGTTTTCGTAGCTAGATTGATGAATACTACTTGTAAAAATAACGAGTCCACCAACCGGATTATATGAAACGTTAATATAGCAGTAAAATTACTATTACCGACTGTGGAAATTATAATAAACTATCTGTTATTAAAAAACTGTAGTTATAATACTTTATTATTTAAATAAATACAAAATACGTTAATAGAAGCAAATATATACTCATGTTTGTTCATGTTGACGATTGTGATGAATGTTGTGTTGCAAGTTGTTTGGATAAAATCTTTACAACATAATAGTGTACAGTTAAAAAATATAACTGAGTAAATTATAATTTTTTAATTTAATAGAAATTTTAAATTACCACGTTTCTCTTTTCAGAAAGAAACGAAAAGTTCTTTTGATGAGTCACTATTTTATATGTTTACAGATTGCAGCAGAACTTGATGAAGAGGATGAAGAAGGTTCGTTATTAATATACGAAGCAAATAAGTTACAAAAACAATGGCAAATTATAGTACAACTGGTTAACTATTCAATTTTTATTCTACTAATACCAGTTTTTGTGTATTTACTGATTGAATTTGTAAAATATTTTTAAAGGTTATTTGCTATTGATCGTAACACAGTTAGAAAGATGATGTACTACAATATCTGAAAATTAAAAAGCAGGAAACAAAGGTTATCATTGCATTTCGCTTTATGTTTGTGTGTATTAATTCACCTATTTACTGAAAATAGATTTATCTTAAAGTATAGGTGCAAAGAAAAATGTTAATTCGCGAATTTTACTGAGGTCGACAGGATGAGTATGTATGTTGATACGGAATTTGATGCTCTACCTAATATGTTTTAGGTGCCAGCATATACGACTTCCTCAAGGAAAGGAGAGCGCATTGCATCCTCCAAACACCGGGACCAACCCCGTACTGGGAAGACACCCATCTAATGATGATTCCGGTCACCAGAGCAACCCCTCCGTTCTAGCCATCAGTCAGGCCTCGGTCGGAATACCACCGATGTAAATGCCTCAGTAGACATTTACATCAGTGAAGTTTAACTCAGCCGTTGCCTTCGTTGCAGGCTTATCGACCTATAACGTCACCTTCACAACTAACTAACAGTTTTTGCGGAAGCGCGAATCCCGCGCTTAATCCACTTTCTATAATAACTTATGTGACTGAAAATGTCCCAACCATCGTTTATGAGTCAATGCGTGCCAATTCACCATCCAAAAAAGTTCGTCAAAATTCAAATTTATTTGAATTTAAGTTAAATATATTACCGCATTTGTAACTTTTATAATATTGTAAAGTATAAGACAAATTATATTTAGACATCTCAAAGATATTTTTAAGCAAAGAACTAGATTTTACAATCCCTTTAGTAATCTGCGCAATTTTCTTTTTATGTTTAAATTTTTCTTTCTTAGTAAAGGACAATTTAGAAAGAACATTTCTGAAACTCATTAAAAAATTGTTAAATTTTTCATGTTGGTAAGATTTTGTTATTACTTTCCCAATTTTTTTCTGTAAAGAAGGTTCTCAACTTACAGATGAATTCTTATGGATCATTCTCTTGAAAGAATAAAAGTAATCATTTTCTCGTTGCACGTTTTCATTAATAAATGATGCTGTTGCAGTATCACAATTATCATCTGAAAGACCGTAATGTGCACAAAAGTATCGAAGATTATCTCTTGGTAAATTTGTAAAAATATTTTCTATGCATGTATTAATATTATCAATATTAACTTTAGACTAAGGCATTGAATTAAACAGTATTCGAAATTATTTGTTCCGCCAATATGCGGAAGCTTTAAATTTTATTTTAAAGGTAGTCTTGGCAAACAATTTAAACGCCGTTTTAATGAAAAGTTCAATAAAAAACTTTGACAAACTTCGGATTACCGAATTCAGAAATGGCTTTGGTGTTGGCCAATATTCTGAAAAACGTACAAAATCTGTTAACTCATTGGAAGGAAATATTTCAACCTTTTCGCTCTTATTTATAATGGCATAGAATATACAACTGGGAATTCTTAATATTAGTATAGTTCATTTTTTTTTGGGGAGGAGCAATCAGCGTTTGATATTTTAAAAAGAATAGGATCAGTTTGACTAGTGACGTTATGTACATTGATATTAGTATAATTTATCGTATTTTTAGGGAAAGACTAAGTACTAATTGTTGAATAAGGGAAGACAGAAACTTTTATCATCAGAGATGTATACATGAAAAATTAAAAATGGGAATCATCCAAGTCAAAAATTGAATATCTTCTGTAATTTATAAAAATTCTTTCTCAGAATTTCCATTGACGGGGCTTCATCCACAACTGTCTTACCATTCGAATTTAAATGTACCACATAGCGCCTGTACATTCAGGGCTTGAGAGCCACATTTTGTTCAGCAAAGAGCATTGGGACATTAGACCAATGTTTTTTCATTCGACTGTTCACTTTGGGATGCTTCAAATATCGAAATGTTGAACTGCCAAGGGATGTCAGCGTGTAACACCTTTATATAGCTCAACCCCCGAACTTTCCCTCAACATTGGGAATCTGTGCCGGCAGCTTAATCGATAATATTCATACCACCGATAAAGACAATGGTCACCGGAAAAAAATCCTTAGATCCTCCACCTCATGAGGTAAAAAAGTAGAGGACCCCCTAATCTAACCGCTGAAGCCACACGACAGTCCGGCACTGAACAACACTGCATAAGGTCGGCCAAGTCCCTAATTGCCAAGCAAAAGAAATTTACTGGGCATAGTAGTAACACTTCACTGCCTTCTTTGTCTTAAATTTCCGACAGAAAGCCGCTCCTATCAAATGTTTCTTTTTCCAATTCAGAAACGGAATCGACAGGAGATGATACAGTTAAATTACAAGAAATTGCCTTGGTATGATAATCAATGGAAACATAGAGTTTAGCCCAGCCGCGCAAAAGAAAGTGCGTTCGGGGTGATTTTTCAAGAGAGCTGGGAAGATTTCTATTGTTAAGAGGCAACATTTCCACAACTCTGTTGAGAAAACCAACTTTCTTCCTCAGTCTCACCATATCAAGGTATATGGCGACAAGTAGTCGTGCGACCAAAGCCTCTTTCATCCCCAACAATGAGAGACCGAGATCGGAACAGTTATCTTCTTCAGAGAATGTCAAATTTGAGTACTCTATTTTAAAATGAAATCAAATATAAAAATAAGATGTTAAAAATATAAAAATAAAAGACGTTAAATACTATTTAAAAATTAGTTTCAAAAATAAATATATACTAAAACAAAAAAATCAAATACATTAGTGGAAAAATTCTCATTTTTATACTACAATTAAGTGAAATTAGTATAACCTTTTACTGTATTATTTTATTATAAGACAGAATGTAACAGCGAACACTAAAAACAAACGAGGAAAAACGCGAATATTTAAATACATATAATAATAAAAAAATAAAAATAAAACGAATAAGGAAATAATACTGAATTTACTCTTAATACGTTTAACTTACAAATCCAGTTGAAAAAGGAAAGATTCTTACGAGCTCAATGTCAACCGGTCCTCAGGTAAACACGTTTACACCGCAAGGAATCCAAACCTCAAGCTCAAATAAATTAATAACTTGAATGTTTAATTATTTAAATATTCACAAAAATCACCAGCACTTGTACAACTTCAAAATAGAGGATATCTCACAAAGAGGCAGAAAAATTTCAGAACTTGTTGGAATTTACCTACAAGTACCAATAAACATGCGTCTGGGGATGCTTTGTTTTCCTGTTTGAAACTTTCGCTCTGATTTATCCTCCTAGGCTAAAATGAATGTATATTTAAATTTTTGGAACTTAAATTAAAGGTAAATATGGTAGTTTTTGACCGGAAAAATAAAATGAAACAGGTACCATAATTGTATCACTAGTCATTTTTAAAAAAAGATAATTTAATACAAAAATTTCATGTCGCAAAAATTAAAAACTTAATTTTCTTTTAAAATTTGACATTGAATAATTTCGATAAATTGCCAGTAAACTAATAAATTTTGCAACAAAATTTGTAGCGAATTAGATTTTTAGAAAATCTATACGAGTAATGTCAACCGACTGAGAAGAAGAGTTTAAGAGATTTGACTATAAAAAAAAAAAATAGTATTATAATTTTAAATCGAAACAAGAATCATTTCAAGGAGGGAAAATCAATGACGGAAGAAACAAATCAATTATTAAAAATAATTAATTTTGTTCCAATTATATTGATTTTTTCTTTCAAATAAATGACAAATAAATCTTTAAGTACAAATAAATGATAAACATAAAATAAATAATAAACCTAAAATATACAACTGGAAATTTGCCTACATAATGTACAAATAAATAACGTTATAAGAGAAAACATAAGTGGAATTTGAAAATCGGTCCACAAGTTCGGGGTTGATAAGGATTTAGATTTTTAATAGAAACAAAGGCCTGCTCTTGAAGAAAACCTTAACCTTATCCTTAACACCTTGCTGTAAATAGTAATCATTAGAAATAACATAACAAAAATGAACTAACCTCTAAATCAAATTGTTGATCAATTACACAATATATATATATATATAATATACAGTTATTTCATTAATTTATTTGAAGACATTTACTTAAATTCTTTTTATTATTAATAAAATCAAAATAATTTTCAGCCATCAGAAAGCTTCTAAAATTTGGTCAAATAAATTACGTTCACTGTGCTACCGAATATAAACTCTAGAAGTATAAATCTAAATGATTGCAATACTTTATTAGTTCCGCACTTTTTTTCAGTTTTTGATGGTGGCTCACAATGATTCGATTAGCTGAATGTGAGCCCTACCTATGGATCAACAAAATTTCTACCAAGATTCACTATCATGTGGCGGTAATTCATGTTAAGAATGTTCGGTACACTGTGATAAGAATTCCACATATCTTATATGATAATCACGGTCGGCCTAATCAATTCGCGAATGATTTTATGTAATATCACTGCTGCATACAAAGACAGCACAAAAAAAACTCATTTTTCTCTCGGCAAAAGCCGACGAACACCCATTGCTGCGGGAAAATCCGACCAACGTTGTTTTTGCGCTTTTTCCGTATCTGTATACTCGTCTCTGTATCGAGTGTATTCTCTTAAAATTCCTCTGTGAATTGAGCGCTGTATTCCAGGCTGGGATGGCGTATATAATCGCCGAAACGCTCGATAGCAATAATCTTCTTTTAGATGCCCGTGGCCCTCCTTAAGGTAACATCACTCTGGTTAGCAAAATAAGATTTATTTCGAATGTGATGTTCAGACCACCTTTTTTTTTAATTTTGGTCTGTGATGAAGGAGTGTTGTTAGGCATAATACAGCCTGTCCCATACCGACTAAACCACCCTAACCGCTCATATCTGTCCCGAGACCGGACCCGCAATTAAGCATAACTCAGCTCGGATGGGGATTGCTTGACCTCTTCTCTTGAGCTTCCTTTCTTCTCGCACTGATCCTGAAACAAATAAAAAACAAACAAAAAACAAAAGTCCCACTAATTCATTCTATCATCCATCCTCTCCTCTCACACACCATTTTTTTAATTAATTTTTTTTTATTTGTATGTGTGAGTATGTTCCTGTGTGTTGGTGTTGTTAGGCCGTGTGATACACGGGGACTCCTGACGCCGACAGGTCAGGAGTCCCTGTGTATCATCATCACCGCCCATCTCCCGAGAGGGACGTTCGGTGACTCAGCAGGGTCTGTCCTCGGCTCCGGCTCCACCTTGTGTGTGTGTTCGTGTACTGAGCCAAGGGGCTGGGGAGTCCCCGTACCTCATCATCGCGGCCTATCCATGGGAGCACAGACAAATCGCAACTCCGCAGAGGGCTGTCCCCCTCCCCCGTCTCTCTAGCGTCAGTGCGCATCCCAATGGTCTTCATCGTCTCCTCCCACATAATTTGCCATTCTTCCATTAAGTGAGTAATAGCGTCTCCTTTTGGCAATCCTTCCCCTATTCTAATCCTTTGCTTTGCTGTTAGCTCCATCGGAGGGGAGCCAGCAAGTACACCGGCCGCCATAGCAGAAATGGTTCGGAAGCCATTTATAATCTTGAGGCATCCTCGTCTCTGTATTGAGTGTACTCTCTTAACATTCCGCTGTGAATTGAGCGCTGTCTTCCAGGCTGGGATGGCGTATATAATCGTTGAAACGCTCCATAGCAATAATCTTCTTTTAGATGCCCGTGGCCCTCCACAAGGTAACATCACTCTGGTTAGGATGTTAGTCACTCTATCCGCCTTTTCAATCACCTTATCAAGGTGATAATTAAAGAGTTCAGACCGAGACATCCAGACGCCCAAGTATTTCACATGTTCCTTTGCCTCCTTCCTTGTACCATCTACTAGTACCCGTATTGGCCTTATCTTCCTACGGCCAATTATAGCTATTGCCTGAGTCTCGTACGCTTCCAACCGTAATCCTGTCTCCCACATCTTTTTACTTATGGTGTTTATCGCCAGATTAGCTTCTCGTTCTCCTTCTCCCTCATTGTGGCCCCTTAATAAGACAGCAAGGTAATCTCCATAAGCCACCAGTTTTGTCTTCTCAGAAAGCTCAACTCTGATAACATCGTCAAAGACAGTATTCCACAGTAGGGGGCTTAGCGCTGATCCCTGAGGAACCCCCCCTCCAACATTGCATTTAAGCTCTCCTTCCTCCGAAAACACTGTCACCGATCTGTTAGTAAGATATTCATTGACTATTGAGCGAAGTTATGGACTTACACCTCTTCTTCGTAGTACATCATTGATTTTTTGTTTCGGGATACTCCCGAAAGCGTTTTTAACATCAAGGAGGACCATAAAAGGAATCTGTCTGGTCCTCCTTGAACCCGCTTGGCGTTCGTCTGTCCATTTAATCACGTGTTTCAATGCATCAACAGTTGATTTTTCTTTTCGGAAACCGAATTGTACTTCCGAGAGACCACCTCTTTCCGTAAATTCCTCTTCTAGTCTTCCCGCCACCATACTCTCGTATAGCTTTCCCCATACCGGCAGCAATGATATTGGCTGAAAACGGCGTTCCTCCGTAGTCGATCCCGCCTTCTCGATCAATACAACTCGTCCCGTGCGCCATTAGTAGCGGATTAAGTAAGGACAAAGGATCCGTCATTGCCAACCCCCTCACTAGGGTTGCCTGAACCCCGTCATGTCCCGGCGACTTCTTAGTATTCATCTTCCGGACCTGTGTCGGGAACTCCCTTCTGGTGAGTCTAGGTGGCTCCTTCACAGTCTATTTTTCGGTATATTGCGGGAGTTAAGGTGAAGAGATCTCCCATCGCCTTTTCAATCACTCTCTTAGCCAGTAACACGGGAGGGGGGACCGATCTCTCTTCATTAGGACCCGGTACGTCCTACCCCATATATCAATGTCCAGGTCGTCAATCATCTTCTTCCAAGAGTCTCGATTGGAATTTTTAATCGAGTAGCAGTATTGTTTGCTCGTCTCCGTATACTGTGTTCGAAAAACCGTCTCATCAATTCCCAATCTTCTTGCCCGTTGTAATTCCCTTCTACATCTCATTGTTTCTTTTCTTAGTTGGGCAACCTCCTGGTTCCACCAGCTCACTCTTTTCTGACCACTCGATGCTTTTGGTCGTACTCTGTTGGATTCTTCTTGTATTATCCGTTGAACTGTTTCTAAGTCTGTGGTATGGTCTTCATCTATTTTATCAATTACTGACTGCACGAAGTTCCGTACGTGTACTGGGGAGGGTCTCCAATTCAGCCGCCGTATTTCTCCAATTGTTGTCGGTAGCTGAATCTTGGAACCAGTACCTTTGTGGTCCGACAACAATTCCTCATTAATGATGCTTCAGTCATTTAGCATGTGGAAATCCGTTTCGTTTATTAAGGTGACATCTATCACCGATCCTGTCCCTCTTCCTACGTACGTAGGGATCCTTGGAGTTCCCGCGATAACATTCTCTCAAGGCACATCGCAGTCGTGAATTTTATCCCTCTGTTAGGTGTTCAGTTTCCTCCAAACTCTATGGTTTCTGTGTTAAAGTCTCCCATGATCACTAGGGGACGAGAAGTAGTTCTTATTATATTAGTGAGGTTATTTAAAAATTCCTCAAAGGATTCCTCCAAGCAATTCGGTGATATTTATCCCCCAACGATTGTATACATAGACAATGTCACAGCAAGTAAGCCTTTTTTCATTCGAATGCCTATGACGACGAATTTTTCAGAGACGTTGATTATGAGACATCGTTCTCGTCATCTGTAAGCCAATTGTTCATTTTCGTCATGGCGACGTTGGGCTCTAGAATAACTATCCAGTGGTAGTCATCTTGCCTTGCTAGTTTTCACACCAAATCGTGTGAAACCCTCCGTCAATCTACGTTAATCTGCAGACATTTCATTTCGATTGTTGAGCGTTACGTCCTCCGACCCGCTGTTTATGTAGTTCACAGTTAACGCTGCCCGTTCTATGTCCCCGCCTGCTAAAATAGTCCAGGCATTTGGCATTCTCTTGGCAGCTACTGATCTGGTGTTCTGTGCTCCCATACCGAAAGAACATTCTTGTTCTATCTGGACCATTACAATTATGAGATGAGTGGCCCAGCCGCCAGCATCTAAGCATCTCTGGTCTCTGGGCGTGCCTGAGTTCTAACTTGCACGTATACCAGCCGATGATCACTCTCTCTACATTATTAAATTTTTCCACCTCACGTGCCGGGAATTGAATCGAATTTGGTTTCCCCGAAAGCCGGTCGAAGAGCCGACACCCTTATCTGGGTCAGCATACCGATCACCTTTTGAACCGCTTCCATAATTTCCTGTTCAGTGGCATCTATGTCTAGGCCTTTAATATTAAATACCGAGGTTCTTCTGTTCAGAGGGTTGTCAGCGATGATTACGCCATCTAACTTTTCATCTAACCTCCTTAGTAAGAATTGTTTTTTCGGACGAATCCGTAACTGTAGTTTGCACTTCCTCTGTTCTGCCTTTTTTGACCGAGACGATGTTCTCACTTAAATCCTTGCCGACACCATCCTTCACCATTTTAAACGAGTCGGCATAGCTCACCCCCCTGCTTCTTTACAGTGACTAACGTAAAGGGTGGACCGCTCTGCTGTTGAGACTTTTTTATACTCGTGGAGACCAAGTAAAGTTTTAGTTTATCATCTGGGCTCTTTCTTTTTCTTTGAGAAAACTCTAGTATTTTCAGCTATCGTTAGAACTACAGAAATTTATTTTATCTCCCGCCGCCTTTTGAATCTTGACCAGGACCTTCAACATATGATCAATCATTTCCACCTATAATTTATAGGTTTCTTCGTGCAAAGAAAATAAGTAAAACAATATGTAATTTTCAAAAGGTAAAACAAAAGGTAATTTTCAACCTTGAAACCAAATACAATTTTTCAGACCGATTTTGTTTCTAACTCGCCTTTTCGACCACTTCACCTGTTGTTTATATCGAATAGATATAAGTTAATTTCTTGTCCGTTATTGCAATATCGTGGGTTTTATAAAATTCCTTTTCGCTGAAGTAATTCAACGCCTTTCGCCTTCGAATCAATTTTTTGAACTAATTGAAACGACATGCTAAGTGAACATTAACTTGACTCACACTAACTTGATCGCCTCGCTATTGTTGAATGTCGTCTTAAAAGCCATATGGTCACGATGAAACGTGCGTGATGATTCACTTTTTAAACAAGTTATTCCTTTTCCAGAGTTAATGATGTCGGTATAGGCGAGTTACATCACAATCCTACCACAAAATACTACAATAATGATGATAAAAAATCCAGAAAATTGAAATTTTATAAATGGTGGGGAATAACAGAAAAGATCTTTGTTAGAAACAGTAAATAATTATATAATCTCTCATCTCCTGTGGATCTGGAATCATATCAGACTGCAGTCTAAAACTGGAAATCCAACAGAATATTCTAATTAAAAGTTCACTAACACATTAACAATAACTGAGAATACATTCTCAGCATAAATTTGAGCGTAAGGCTCAATTCTTCAGTAGAAAGCATTCCATTTTTACTTTCTGGGCTGTATAGTTATACAATATAGTATTATTGTTTATAAGAGACTATATGCTAATCGGGTCATTTTAGATGTCGACAGTTTTTCAGAACTTGATGTTTCATGATGCTTTAAACCAAAATTAGAATTCAAATATTCCGGGAGAATAAATGTATACATTCTTCCGGAATATATGTAGTTAGGTATGGTCTTTTCATTGCTTACTATCTCTAGACTGGATGAACCAATTCCGATGAAATTAGGGACGATGGTCTTTTCTATAAACTGGCCAGCGATACCATTTAATCTTGATCACAATCGGTGAAAAGGGCAGAGAGATATAATCTTATAATTACCTTATCTTACCAATTCAAAGGGTAGGTAAACGTTTCATGTAATTTGATGTCATTTAGATAGGTAAGTTCTGATAATGTTTGGTGTTATTCAAACTTATAAAAAAGGGTGAGAACAAAAAAGACTTTCTTACATTTTGTAGTTGCGGAACTTAAAAGTCCTAATCTTGTAGTAATTAGACGGTTCCATTGCATTAACTTTAGATATGTATTTGGACGATTTCTTTAAGGACTGAGGGATAATAAACCTATTTTTTTTTTTATAGTTGTTTTGTTTGATATCTTCAGAATGGATTGACCGATTATTATGAGATTTTTTACGATGAGATCACTACTGAGGCCATATAATTTTGATTACAAGCATTCAAGGTGGCTGGGAGATACGGTCTCACCATGGGTCTTGTATTTCAACATTTTACTCAAAGGTAGAATAGTTTTTTTTAATAAAAATCTTTGCTTGCATACTACTTCAACATGTACATAAATATTATTTTAATTAATGCCTTCTGAATTGTGAATTGTTTTTTAATGTCTGTTACTTTCGTGTATTTACCTTTATGTGTAATGTCTTTAATTACATTAAATTTTTATTTTATAATTGTGTATCTAACAATGCTCCTCTGAACCTTGATCAAAGTAGCACGGTTTCCTTTTCCATGCTTTTACTTTTACCACGGTTTTCTTTATCCACCCAGGCAAATAATGAGTAAGTCCTTTTTTTACCATGGGAGTAGCTTATCCATTTCTGAGAGACCAATATAATATTAATTATGTATGGCTTATTATTATTATCATAGTAGTTTCCATCGCTTCTTAGCCTCTGATCCCAGACACAGATTGTCTTTCTGAGTTTTTACCGAAAATTTCGTTGAGACGTTCAATAATAATTTTAATTTCTAATTTCATTGGATAGCCTCCTCTCATTCCTTATAGCCACCCACTCCTCTCAAAGACAATTCCTTATCTAAAAACAGGGAAGTGGAGAACAGCTAGAATAGTGCAATAAGTGTAACAAAATAGTAATATGAAAAACGTTAATGTGCTACGCTACCTTAACGGGAGTTTGGGAACTTACAAAAACTATTTAGCTAATGATATAGGTATTTAAAATAAAGAAAAAAACCTTCTAAAATTGCAGGCAGTCAGTCAAACAGTACATGAAAGATTACTTAAACTAAATTAAATTAAAATGGTAAAAGTACAGAAAATATATGTTTTTTTTTTTTTTTTTTTTTGTCTTCAATCATTTGACTGGTTTGATGCAGCTCTCCAAGATTCCCTATCCAGTGCCAG
>JAAAKQ030163367.1:0-30573 GCA_010016005.3 Zanna intricata | reverse complement strand
TTCATTCACATTCATACACATCATCCTCATTCATCCTCTGAAGTAATACCTTACGGTAGTTCCGGAGGCTAAACATACAAAGAGAGAGGTTGAGAAACACCGAGTTATAATAGGACTCGACAAGGTCGCTTATGAATGATTTGTTGGTCAAAACCGATGAGTAATTGTGCCGCCTCCATTACAAATACGCCCTGGAATGTATAGAAGTAATTTTATCGTGAAATTTATCATCATAACTTAACGCATATCAATAAATGTATACTGGACTATTACTATACAACAAATAGAAAGAAAAATTTCCTCAATACCTGAAATTACGTTCTCTGTTATTGAGTAGGATTTTTGAATCGAAATAATTTACACGAAGAAAAAAATTTGTTACTCAAAATTACGAAACGAGTCTATTATTATTATTTCTAGATTATTTTATATGTTTGTGATGTTACTGTAATAAATGTTTTAAATTTAATGTAAAATAGTGTTTTGCTTAAAAAGCGCCACCATGAATATAAGGATATCAACAGCGTTGTTGCATGTTAACATTAAATCTTATTATGTTTGTGTTTGTGTTTTTGTGTTAGTATATTATGTATTGTGGTACCGTATCTGATTATAGCGTCGAGTACGAGTGATTCATTGCTTGGTTATCTTCGTGGAATTCAACTTCTTGCAGGTCGTTTTCTTCACAGAATTACAACTGTTCGCACAATTTCCTTTTTATTTTACTAGAAATTTGATTTTGTTTTTTATTCATTCGTTATGAAATCGCGTTAGGTTTTTTATTTATAATTTTAAACATCAATTTTTTTTTTGTTGCGCAATATATTACTATGCAATTACACTTCGCGTAGCTAGTACTAATACATCAGATTCATATATTCCGAAGGATGTGAAAATATGCATATATGTTCAAACACATTTATTCACACATGACACGCAATGTTTGAATACTTACCTAAATATACAACCTTCCGGTGGAAATGAATCTATTCTTCAGTGCACATTTACTGTTATGCAAACATACGTTCTGGGTTATAAATTTACCGTCATTTATATTATGTATTTATAACTATAATTCTCGGTTAAAGAGGTTAGTTTTCTAGCGTTACATCGAATTAATTAAAAATATTCTAAAATTTAAATTTTAATTAAATTTAATAAAATTTTTAATTTAATTTTAATTTAATTTAATAAAATTTTAATTTAAATTTAAAATTTAAATGCAAAACTGTTGCAATTTTTAAACTAAAGAAAATTAATTTCTCTGCTGTTTCCGGAAGATTCTGGGGTCGATTCCATCAGGACAGACAGATTTCACGTATTATACTCACGCTCACTAGCGGAAGGACTTTTAAGTGAATTATTGATAAAAAAATTTTAACTGTGCCTCTTTATTAACTATGAGAAAAATCTGATTTTTTCCATAATGGAATTCAAATGTAAATTATTTAAAAACAAGTTTATTTTGAACCCTCTAACAATACCTAATCGAACCGTTATAAAAGCAAGATAAAAATTACTTCCGTTTACATCATAGTTTTTCTAAACAATAAGTTTCCGTACCGGGTTTACCGCGGAAAACGAGGAGTGAAACAATTTTCCAATGCATTCTTCATTGTATTTATTGATCACAGTCGTATATCAGAATGCAATGTATATGAAAATTAAGTAATGCAATTCCTTTAATCTCAGCAACGACCGGTCTATATATAACATCATTATCATTAGAAAAAGCAACCTTTAACTGGGGTTTTTGATCTCACTTGTATCACATCCATTATAAAAATGGTTGTTGGTAGCATAAAGCGACAAATCTTTGTACCACTTTCTGTTGTGAAATATGGCATTATTCCCCTTCTACTGTGAAGTAGAAAATTTTAAAATAAGTAAAGCTTACTGAAATAGATAATAAATTTATAAAACATCAATCTTATATAGCATTTTTATGAAACGAATGGAATGTAATATAAATGAGAAATTCTTTATAATTAAAGAATTTTTTTTTTTTAAATAAAGGAAACATAATTGTGGGAACCTGGAAATAGAAGATTGGAATGATGTGCTCTTTTTTGTAATAAACACGTTGTAAATGAATATCAGTAAAAAATATCGAGGAGAGGGACAGAAATTATAGAAAATAAAATTTGATAAAATTTTCTTTAGAAAAATAATTTTCTGTTGTTTTAGGAAGGGTTATCTTCTGAGTAAAAAATGTTCTCTTTCTTACTCGAAGAAATAAATCCTTTGTATTGCATTTTTACGTATATAAAACAAAAAAGAGAAAAGATTGTAAAAAATGAAGGTATTAACATTGCTATTGCTAATAATTAATAAAAGATATACAAATTTTGTGTTTGTGTGTGTGTGTGTGTGTGTGTGTGTGTGTGCGCGCGCGCGTGATTTGAACTCTTCATGATTAGAAGTTAAAATTATATTGTTAAATTACGAACCGGCTAAAAAACCAGGTTGAATTAATGGTGACATATTATTTTATCTGATATAGTAAATTTTTTTCATATTTTCATTTCTTTATATATATAATATATATAAAATGACGAAGGGCTTTTAACTTTTTTAATTCTAGACAAAAAGTTTTTACATTCGTATGGGATTCCACAGTATTTTAATAAAATACTCCTAAATAGGTTTTATTTAATATCCTCTTCAGTTCTTATGAATTCGTTTTGTTTCATTCTTCAGTTGTGTATACTGTGTTTTAGTTTTTAAATAACTTATCAGCTCGTAAGATTTTTCATTTCAAGAATTCACGTACTACATTTCAATAAATTATTCTAAGAAATACGATTAAATACATTCAACCTTTTATTTTAATGCTCTTTCTTTGATATATTTTAAAATTATCAATTACTTGACCGTTCTAAAATCTGTTGTACAGTAAACTCCTTTAACTAGGGTCGGTTTAACTGATTCGAAAAAGTTAATCGCAAAGAATCCAAAAAAAGATTTATACTTTTAAGAAATATTTCGATTAATTTATATAAAATACTTCAAGAAATTTTTAGAATATGAAGTATGTCAGATCATTTATTACAGGTGTAATTTGATTGTGTAAATTAATTTACACTTGTGGTAGTAACATAAAATTAAGTTTGTATTCCCGATCTGAATAAAGATAATCCTGATATCCTGAGGAATTGTAGTAGATTATAAATCCGTTACACCAATAACTTTTTTTTTATCCTCGAATCGTTTTTCACTGCTTTTCTGTGGACTTTTTTTGGAAGTCCGTGAATCCGTTTGTGAACCTGTTTTAGTTACTATATCCCTGGTATTTATTTGGTCTCTGGATCGGTTGTGTGCGGTGGCAGTAACTTAATCTGGAGCTGAGATGCTTGTTCTCACGATTACGATTCGAAATAAAATCGTACGTACTCGGATTACTTTTACTCCCTAAAAAATCATTACTTTCGTATATTTATAGACGACGCGTCCTTTTGCCCGTCAGTCCTCGTGCATCCGATAACCGAGAAACTATTTTCTATTGAAACTACTATCCATCTCGAGATCACCACGCTTGCTTTGAATTTTTAGTGGAAAATATGAATATTTGTAAACAAAAATTAAAAAGAAAAAAAATTGTATGTTAACAAATGTAGGCAATAACATGAATAGATTAGCTTATTTATTATGTGAAATATCGTAATAATTATTATAAGAAACCGGTTACTTTCACCGGAGTAAATGTTACTATTGTTTTATTGAACAATTGAAATATAATTCATTAAAATTAGTTACATAAAACCATTAAATCGTTGATTAAATTAACGAATCGCTTTATAAATATTGTACTGATGTACTTTATGTGATTTATAACGTATCTGGTGCTGAAAATAGTAAAATTTGACGTACCGATTAGATCGGAGAAATTTCTTTTTGGGATAATAACAATTAAGACTGTTATTAATTAGAACGGAAGAGTCTTTCGTTCGAATTAAAAAAGTTCAAAGCGTGTTCAAATGCAGTTTACTTTATATGAATAGAAAACGAAATCGCAATTCATGAATAATACCGTGCTGGAAAATATAAATAAATAGTTGAATGCGTAAGGGTAGGTTAGCGGTGAGGATTCTATCGAAAATGAAAACAATGAAGGCAGCCGAAATGTCTACCCGTTTTCCGCATAGATTTGCGTACGAGGACTAGCATAAATTTTTTATGGGTTATTCGGAAGAATCGAAAGAAAGATTTAAAGAGAGCAACAAAATAAATTTACTTAGATTGCGATTACACGTCAGAAGATACCGGTCAGTTATTTTGAACGACTTTAATACTAACTATAAGTACCAAAATTTCATCTTCAAACGAGCCGACAACGTTCGATTACTCCGAGTATTTTTATTTTGTTTTATTATTTAACAGATTCTTTTTTTCATTTTTGCATTTTTAAAAAATGTTATTAAACGATATGTAATAACAGTAAGTACGTTATTGAAGTCATTTCTATTTGAAATGCAATTTATTTGACACGAGTCTTCGATTGTACTATTACTTTAACGATTTCCTGTTTTTTGTGAACTCCCATCATAACCCCGAACGATCGGAAATTTACTGTAATTGTATATATTTATTTCTGATTATCAGTTTTTTTTTTTTAATTTTTCATTACTCTTTGCGGAGATTTCATTTACTATCGAACTTTCATTTTGTTCTGTCCGAAGTCATTCTCTACTCAGACCGCGTAGTTAATTTATCTCCGACGAGTAAATTATACCGCAGGCGTCAAGATAAAAATTTTAGTTTTATAAATATTAATTATAAACAAAAACCTTTGATCAAGATGTATTCGCGTTGTAATAATTAAAAAAAACCTTATCGGTTCTAGGCTGATTCATAGAAACAGATTAATATACGGATAACAAGTTTACCATCTTCATTTTTATACGGAATTTATATAATATATAATGAAAGACTGCGCGAGACGTGAAAGCGATGAAGGTTCCTATTTTTTTTTTCTGTAAATATGTTACGAATCTAAAACCTAATTCCAGTAGAACGTTACAACTTCAGTGTCGCTAATATTAAAAGTTCGTACACGTTTCGAAAGATGACGTCTGTAACTTAAATAATATCGGTTTGTAAGAGCGTTCCGACTGCGTTGCTGTTGAAGGGTATAATTTCGATCCCTTCGATAAAAGTACACGATAAGAAATAATGTATAATACGTCAGAGGAATTACGTAATTTAATATCAGATACAAGATTTATTTGTAGTCCGTCGAACTCTGTTGAAATTAGTTTTACCGTTCTTCATTTTTTGATATTATGAAACGAACCGATAACCTTAGTTGCCAAATAACCGCCTATTTTGTGTCATGAAGGTGGACGAAATAAGATTCCGTAAATATTAGTTTTCCATAAAATTTTACTGATTATTAGCAGAGTGTAAACATCAAATTAAAATCGATTATATTTTTTCTTGACCTTTGTAATACTATATTAATTTTAAGTATGTTTTTATTACAAATAAATTAGCTTAATTTTTTATTATTGTTTGAAACCAAAAAAAAAATTAATAATGATTGTTTGCGTTAAAATAAAATTTTATGTTTTTCGCTTCTTCGTAACTTTATTCTAGATTATACCTCCGTATATAAAATGAAATAGACTCTTATATTTTAAATTTTTTTTAATACCTCAAAAATTAGACTTTTGGGATTCAGAACTTTTCGAGTGCAGTCTGTCTGATTCAGAAAACGGTAAATGTGAAGAAATTTAGTTTACGTAGATGTAAATAATAAAAAGGCGGTATCAATTTAAAAAAAAAAAAAAAAAAATTTTAGATATCCTCATTAATCCCGATCGCGTTAGAAGGATAATTCGTTCGATGTATCCGATATTCTTATAAACATAAATTTTAAGTTTTGGTAATGATGCAAATGAACGGCCGCTTGGACTTTTATAAAACAGGTTTTAAACGATTCGCCTCATCGTCGATTGACGTCATTTGTATGAAAATTATGAGAAAAAATTAATGCGATGACCTAAGTTGATACAGTTTATTTCCGAGGGGAAATTAAAAATTGATTTGAAACTAATAAAGCATGATGTTAAATAAAAATGGCTGAAAAAATACAAAGTTTGCAACCTACTTAAACGATTATAACACTTTACGTAAAGTTTTATAAACAGAAAGTATTAAAAAATAAATACGAAAATTAATTTAAATTAAATCGAATGTATTCGTACAAAACAGTAGTTCAGAATCGGTTTGAAAAACGGCAAATGGAAAAAAGAGAAAAGATTGAAAATAAAAAATAAAATAAAAATAAAATTAAAAAAAAATAAAAATAAAATAAAATTGAAATAAGATTGAAAATAATGATTTCAAAATTGTAGTTATTAAACATTTTTAACACTTAAAAAGAAAGAAAGAATACATTTGTTTCTTTATATTATTTTACGTCCTTAAAAGGTACATTATATAAAACGCGTCGAGAATGTAAACAAGATAATAGGCTTTCACCCTAAGATATTTTTGTAAAGGAAGTGTCTGTATTTCGTGTACGCTTAAATTGGTAATCCTTAGTAAAAGTAATTGTACAAACATGATCTCTCCCCCTGCTTTCTTCTGTTTAAAACAGAATATTTCCTTAAAAGAAGAAAAAACTCAATTACGGTTTTTTTTATGTAAACATTCGTTTCCACTTATATAAAAAAAATCACGTAGTGTTAATTATAAAAATTTACTTTTTATCTTATATTTGTCTTACCAAAGTGTAGAATTATTTACAAATGCCTCTTAGACAGTTTTTTGTCTTCGAAGCTGACATTTTCCTAAATCAATTAAAAATAGGCGACAGAGGATCGGAAAACTTTCTCAGTGATGTCACTTATATTCAACGTTTTAAAAAAAGAAGTAAAGTTAAGTTGCTGAGTGAAATTTATTTAATTTTAAATAAAAATTGAAAATATTATTATTCAGCTATAAGGAATGAAAAAAATCAAACTGTATTTAGTGGACGAAGTTAACTGTTTTATTATATAAAATAAAATTAAAAATTGTAAATTTTATTATTAAATACTAGTTACTAATGATTATAATCATTATTAATTAATTATAGTGAAAATAGTGTTTTTATTGATTTGGTTACCAGGTACAGGGAGCAGATTTGACCATTACGAAAAAATAAAAATTTTCAATAAAAAGACTTGGATCTAACCTCTTGATCAAATGAACATATTATTCTAAAAATTATGCAGTTTTAAAAGTATAATTGAGAAAAAAATAAGAAGTGTTAGTATTAGTAATACGTTTTGGGTTTTGGTTGATTCCCTAACCAAATTACAATGTTATCATTAAAATAATACTGTATTTAGAGTATAAATGCTAAGAAAATAAACAAAAATTAGAAAAAAAAATTTGGATCTCATTTAACCTGAACCCCTTGGTGGACAACTACTCATTGTAACACATTATTAAAAACAGCCACGTGTACTTTAACCACAAAACATTTACACCTATCTAATAGGACAACAATTATACCCATTTTCATTTTTTACTGGTTATAATTCCATTATTACGTAATTAGTATTAATAATTAAATAAATAAAGATTGCAAAAGAAATAATTTTAATTTAGAAAAAAAATCTTATTACACTAAATTAGATGTACAGTTATTATTATTATTATACAACCTTTCTGTACAACATCTAGAATTTTCAAATTCTTTTTTTTTGTACGATTTTTTTCATTCTTAATGTACTACTAAAGAGGCTACTGTTTATTACTATTAACACTTACTTGAAATTTGCATTATATGTCCAGTTCCTGTGCGAGTTCATCATCTTCTCTGTCTTCATCGGAAATTCACTTGCACTACTACTGCCTAGATGTATGATAAATTTATTCGTCATTCCGATCGGAATTTAAATCGGAATGGTAAGGTGGAAGTTGCAGAACTTTTAATGTAAGTGTTTTTCTAATAGTTCATCAAGATTTTATGTGATTTAATTATCTCATAAAATTTTGGTTTTAACATTGCTTTATTAAACTGAATATTGTTCTACTTGTGATAGGAAATCGTGCTACTTTTCCTATCGTTTAAATTCAGAGGCTTCTCTAGAAATGAATTGTAGTATGGGCCATTATCGATAACCCTGAGTAAAGGGGAAGACCAGAATTTAATTATTCAGATGCCCATTTCATAAAATTTTTGTTGACGCTTGATCAAAATCGTGTAATCCATTAACATTTTTTTTTTGATGTTCTGAATGACACGATTTATTCCTACTTCTCTTTTAGGATTTTTTGAACTTATGATATCAAAATCCCACAAACTGCAGCTGTTCTTTCTTCCATTTTTGAATGAGTAATAAGTGTTCATGTTCTAATTTTTTACAGCTTCTTTCTTTATAAATCGTATACATTGTTCACTTTCAAGAGCTTGCTACGGAGCTTTATATTCTGTTCATAAACAACGCGTACAATAAATCTTATCCTAAACTAATTCAGGATTTCCACCCATCTCCCACCCAAAAAATACTACGAATCCTATGGTTCCATGGAGCATTACCATGTTCTATGGTAATGGAGCAATTATCCAGCTGCCCTCCGCCGACATCCACCCACTCACCACTATCGTACTGGAACACGTCAAAAATTGAACTAAATCAGTTTATTGGAAATGAAAAGTAAACGTTATTATTGAATACTAGTCAACAATACGACCCAAAAATTACTTAGTTATTCTATGAATACGTATAAAATGACTAAGCTATTAATAAAGTACAATGATTTTTAGGGCATATGCGTACTATAAACATCACCAATACTAACACCCATAACAAGTGCATATATATTTAACTCAAACGAGATATTTTAATAACCTTTATTCGTATAAAGTGGTCATTCATTTTATGACTCACTTGTTGGAGGGAGTGTAATAATAATCTGTTAATATAAATATAAACTATTCGTTTTTGTACTGTATACAGTATGAAATATTTATAAATACGCATTTATCCGTGAACTCTATGAAAGATGAAGTAATGTGGAGATTTAACAGGAAAGGAAACGTATTCAGAACGATTTGGAATAGGAAAGGTAATCGTTGTTTTTGGTAATTGGTTGTTTCGTTGGTAATTGTTTTTATAAACAAAATGATAATAAATTTTATTTGTGGAAAGAATTTTTGCTATTTATGAAAATAGTTAAACACACGGTATTGCAGAATACTCGGTTTCTGAATGAGCCTAATGTTATGAGAAAACAGTAATACAGAGTGATTACAAATCAAATACGTATTTTCGATAGCTTATTAAAAATTTATGTTTTAAGATTTGTGATGATTACATAGAACTTTTTAAGTTTTTTTTTTTATAAATTTTCATTATGTGCACCACTTGTAATACGACAGATATCAACACGGAAATCGAATTAGTCCCAGACACGTGCTAACATACGCCGTTCAACGGCAGCAACAGCATTTGTGATGCGTTATTTTAAGTCGTCGATATCAACAGTAAAGGGCGGTACATAAACTTAGTCACATAACCCCATAAAACTTAGTCGCAAGGCGTTAAGTCTGGACTACTACATGACTAACGCTTAAACTTTATGTTTTCCTCACTTGCTTGGCCAGTTCATCCTCTGATAATTTCTGACCTGTAAGTACCAGTGAAGCGGAGCTCCATCTTATACAGAAACGAAGTTGTCACTAACTTCCGTTAATTAGTTCCGTTAGTAGAAGTTGTCACTAAGTTGGCCGTTCACTTAACATGTCCAGATAAATTACACCGGTTACTGTCACTTCATGAAAAAATAACGGCTCGTGCATCCTGTCACGAGATACAGCGCTTTAAGGAATATTTCACTTTAAGGGAATCGCATAAACTTTGTTGTAAACTTTCTCTTGAGTTTTCTTCACCCCGAATTCTTACATTATGCCTATTAAATTTTCCACTAATGTGGAACGTTCATTTAGGTTAGCGTTAGTACACCGATGGGATTGTCATTCGCATCGGTGGCATCCTGATTGAGGAAATCGAGACTGGGAGATGTTTGTTGCTGAAGTACTGAAGATGATCTCCGGTAAAGCCACTTAGGGCTAGGTACGGAGGGGGTGGAGTATAGCGACTTAACTGCCATGGAGGGTGTCTTCCCTTTGAGGTCAGGATGGGCTACGTTGATACACATCACAAACAAGTTCAATTTGTTCTTCTGAAAGAGTAGGTCGTCTAATACTCCATTTTACACAGCACCCTGTGTTTTGAAACTGTTCATTCCACTCATAGATTGATTTTCTTGTTGGTGGTGATTTACCATATTTTCTTCTGAAACTTCGCTGCAGAGAGTAACTGAGTTTGTTTTGGCTAATTCGGGTATACAAAAAGCTTTCTCTACTACAGTAGCGGCCGCCTTGCCAGACTAGTAACATAACACATCAATCAGTGGCATTAGCACCAGAGCAGATAAACCAACATAAACTTTGAAAAATTCCATGTAAAACCATATCATTTATTGTATTCACATACAACAGTTTAATTTTTTATAAGCTACCGAAAGTGTATATTTCATTTGCAATCACACTGTATAATGTTCTGCATAGTAGCTGCCTGCCTCATACAAGCAAGCCGTCATTTTCATCATACGCACTGTATGTACGTACATAAAGCTTCCAGAAATTTCTATAACTTTTTTTTTTTTAGAAAGGGGGGTCTTGAAACTCGACGTTTGCAAAAAAAAAAATTGTCGAAAATTTGGCCAATTCCTATACTTTTCGTTTGTAGCTGTGCACTATAGCTTTAGCTGGCGAATTAAAAACTTATGAATTAAGAAAAGGCATAATTAAACACTATTATTAATATGGGTAAAAATCTTCTTCCAACATATGAGTAGAAAATAATTCTTGCGATTAGGAAGCAACGTAACTATTTTATTCGTAGTATAGATTAATACCACTACAATGTTAAGTTAAACTTAAACCAAGTGCAATGAATTTATCGCATAGATTCGCCTTAAGCAAGATTTGAGTTAATCTGTAGGAGGAATGTGGGTTTGATTAGCGATGAAGTTTGATCGAGGTAAGACTATTCCCGGCGCTTCCCTATCAATCTTCAAGAATGTTCTGTTATGTAGGAAATATCTCTCGGTAAGGTAACGTTATGAAATTAACATTTATTAAAAAAAAAATTCTGAAAAATATTTTATACTTCAATTTTCTTTTTCTAGTATTTGTTATTTTTAACGACCGTCTTCCACTCATTTCTTTATATACATGATGACTATAATAATTTTACGTATACGAGTCGCGTTCATTTGATATTTCAACCCCTTCTACAAAGGGTGTGTAGTTTAAAGAGAATAAATTATTAGCTGTACACTTTACAAAATTTCGTTACTACATTAGCTTACCTCCATTCCGCCACGTGATGATAGTGTAAATGTCTTCAATATGTATTTTTTTATGTAGATGAATTTTTTTCTTTTAAAAAATACCAAATATTTTGCGTGATATACAATTTCTGCGCCGAAGGTGGGAGTCCTCGTACAGGTCAACTAGACAATGGGAGATTTTCATAGTATTAAACAGGAAAGGTGACATTATACGAAAATACTTTCCCTTTTTATCCGGTTTAAGTACTGAATTACCAAAACGATAGATTTAAATCGTTTATTCGCATCCGATGGATGGAATTTGTTCCAGTATGCTAATCGTTAATTGTTACGTGAAGAACGTATTTTTGAACGTGTGTGAAACACGGACGGAAAGAAAAATGGAAAAAGAAAGAACGGAGGTGTTTGAAGTGCGATGTGGAAGGGTTTGGAAAAGATAAAATGGACTCTGTGAAAGATGAAGTAATGCGGAGAGTTAACGGGAATGTAAGCGTATTCAGAACGATTTGGAATAGGAGAAGTAATCGTGCAGGAAAGGAAATATTATAAAAGAAAAGTCGATTAAAAAAATGCTAGCAGAGTCAATAGAACGTACAAAAAGGGGATTCAAAATTATAGATTTAAAAGGAAATTTTAACTATCAAGAAGTCTGTGATTAACTGGAAATACAGGTGTTAGAAATGAACGTAGTGCATGGACGCTGTCTCAGGGAAGATAAATATACGATATAATAAAATGTTAATAAAGTTTGCCAATCTAAAATAACTTTTCAACATTTAAATAAAGAAAAATGGAATTGAGAAAATAGTCACTTCTTAAAATGATCTGTCGTTCGGTATGAGGCACCACATTTCGAGTGCAGGGGCTTCCATTTAAATTTTACAAATATTTCCTAAAAGGACAAACTTTTTTTTTACGCAAAAAACTTTGGACTACGATAACTATATGCGAAATGGCGATCATTTAGTTTTATTCACTTTGTTTCAAAAGTCATTATTTTGGTTAGTGTTGTATTAGTCCAAAGATTTTTTACGTCAATTTTTTTTCTGTTTTGTTTTTAACGCCCTCTAAAATGATATATCATAACCCTACCCCGTTTCAATTTAAAACTTTTTTTGTCCCTCATGGGGTGGGGGACTGCTGGGTGCTTGGAATATGGTAGTTACATACTGTAAAATAAATTGTTTCGATGTAAATCGTTTGGGAAATTTGCTAAATTTTATTTTTCTTTATTTAATGGTTCAAACTTTATTACACTTTGTATATACATATACAGTGTCCCATTAATTTGACATAGTTCACGAATACGCTCTGTAAGTCACAATAAATAAGTATCTGGGGACATCTATTACAGAGAAAATAGTACGGTTTAAAGTGCCGTTTAACTTGGCGAATTTAAAATATTGGGTTTTAATATCTCCATATATAATTTTTCTTATTAACAAAACTACAAATAAACGCTGTTTTGTATTTCAATTAAATAAATTTTGTTAAATTGCCAATAAAATTTAAATAAAAAAACAAATCATAAATTACTTACTGAAATCTGTTGAAGATAAACGAGCAAATTGAAAAAAATGATTAAGTAAATTACAGAGAAAAGTTTCGTATGTAGATACCATATTAATATTGACAATAATGATAGACGTATTATTCCATCGGTGACCGACTAGGAATAGCCGCCCTCTAGCGTTTGTCTTGATTATTGAGGTTGGAGTATCTTGATCGGAGCGGCATTGGGAAATACTATGTTAAGGAATAAAACAGAGATACGGTTAAAGGCAACATGTGATGCATAAAAAATAATATTAATGCAGCTTTTTGATGGTAATATACGAATAAAAAAGATAAATGGTAAAATATTAATTTTGAAACCTTTATAGTCCTAGATCTAGCGCACGTTTTTATGATCGATTTTCATTGTGCTGGAAGTACGTTTAATTTTTACTTTATTGAATGCCAGACAGAAAAAATCAGTAGGAAAATGCTGTTACGCGGATGCTTTTATCGATAAGGTGATAAACTTTTAACGTTTTGTGCGAGTTTTTTTAAATTTAAAACAGACATATTTTTTAAGTAAATTATTGACGCACAAGCAATACAAAGAACCGTTCGGCAGACTTTTGGTCGGTTTAGGATCACGGCCAGATATATTGATCTTATATAATTTTCGTGTGATTTCAGACTTACTACAACCTAATTATTTTATTACAAACAATTGACCTAAATTAAACATCTAAAAACGATCGGAAACATTTTAACTGGACTTGATCACAGTCAGATGTTTCCTGATTTTCTACAGCTTTTGCGGTCTGTATATAATTTGACATACTCAAAATCTGATGTAAATTAATCATAAAAAAGTGCGGTATCTCAAGACCTGTTATTAATCGATAAATATCTGAATTAAATTTTTACATTTGCAAATCACGGTTGTTATACTATTACAAACAGAAATTTACTATTTCCTGTCAAAAAATCACCCTTATGAATTTTTATATTGAGGTCTTCTTGGTTAAAATTTCTAAAATGGATTCAAAATTCTGTGCGTGTATTGTTTCTGTGTATTTGGTTCTGCGGTTTGTAGATCATAGGTATTTTTTGTTTAATTTTTGAATAAAAATTAATAGGATGTGAAGATTTATCGATAAGAGGAGTTTATATTTAATTGTTCATTTTTCAAAAATTCATTTTTCCCCGACGAATAGAGATGTTGAATTTAGCGCTCTGTTCCCACAAGAATGCGTAAGGTTATTTGTTTTTTAAATCACCTTTCTCGGACTACATTTAGATTATAATATATTTATGTATGACAGTAAATTACATACAGACTCCCTTAGGAAAAGACACCCGCCTTGTGATGATCCTGGTTGCCAAATCACCCCACCTCGTACGTTGATTGCCCTTATGACTTTCCTGCGGTCGTCTTTTAGACCCTGGGAATCTGATCTCTTGAAAATGTAAGGGCCATTACATATCAGAGTCATTAGTTTGGCCTCTGTCAGGATGCCGCCGATGCAAATGCCTCGGCAGACATTTCCATCAGTGTATTTACACAACCTACTATCGCCTTCGTTTAGGCTTGTTGCAGTTTCGCTCATCTACTCAATTTGTAACATTCTGAACCAAATTACTATCACCTTTTCCGATTGATAATAATTATAATAACAATAATAATAATTTCCATAACTAAATTTCAAAATATACTGTACTATCAAATATTTATCTTTGAGTCTACTTGAACCATCTACTCTCATACCTCTTAAACAAGTGTTGATCGCAACGACAATATTATCCTACAGATACCGAAATCCAATTCTTAATCTATCATTGACAATTAAGAAATTAAGTTATTAAATTTTAACAAGAAAGAAACACTAACTGTCTCTGATGATCCGCTTTCAGGAGCGTAGTCAACGTCTTCACCTCCCACACTACAGATCCATCACAGAAATCGTAACACAATCTACCTGTATACTGAAAACTAATAGCTCAACTATCCGGGCCTCCATGCCTATCTTCGCGAAGTAAACGACCAAGCGGGTCCCTAGCCATCCGGGTTTCTACTCTATCTTTTAGAACATCAAACCCTTTCAACCACCTTCTACAGGGCCAAAAATCTAAGGAAACCAACATCTGCCTTTAGACCGCTCCCTTTGGGTTTTTCAATTTTCTTGTAAATCTAAATCAGAATTAATTATTCAAGTTCTCCTAACTATTCTAGTATATTCAGCTTAGTGCTTTTGTCAGATATACAGGATATAGTGTACATTGTCATCAACTCTACAGACATAGACCTGAGTCAGTTAAGCCAAACCTAGCCAACTTATCTCTAATAGTACCATGTTGAGAAAGAAACTGAGTGATAAGCTGATCGGGGAAAACCCACATATCAACTTGTAAAACTTTTACATCTGAGAAAATACTGATGAAGACAGACAAAATAATCTATCCTTGCATGAAAGGGGGAAAAAATTAAATAACTCATTATGATTCAGAAGTCAGTTTTCTGAATTAGTTTTGCAGTCTTGTATTGAATTAATTAGAGTTTCTTGGTTTTTTTTTTTAGAATTAACATTTAGAATATTTTTATTTTCCTGTCCCAATAACTGTAAGAATATTCTTAACTCTTTAGACACAAATACGCACACGCTCACACATAAAAAAACTCTCCTTTTCTCTCCATTGCGTTAAACCAAGTTGTTTAGTGCAGTTTATTTTTACCCTTTCGGTTTATCCTCTGCTCAGTTTACCTTGTTTCCTTCTCTGTGGGAGGTGTAGTTAGAAAACATTCGATGTATTAAAACGATGTTGAAGAAAAAATATACCATCTTTCAAATCCAGTTAATTTTTATTTTAATGGATGCAGAGGTAACACATGAACGTGTGTGTTTGTGAGTCGTGTAATATACGACGTTTGTCTGACAAGTGTATGACTGTTTACTTTTTATCGAACAGCAGGCATAGTAATATTAATTCGCTCACGTATTACACAGCACCGACCGACAACAAACAAGAATCTGTACGGTATCCTGCAGCACCCAACCCGTGTTTAAAACACCACCGTTTCCACCACACACGGTTTAATATAATCAATCACGGTGACATATTACATAACACGGATAAATGGAATTCGTTTCAAGTTATAGAATATTGTGCGACGTCATTATTGCTTAGGTACACGATCGTGCTCGTGAACTCTCGCAAGAGCGTATAAAAAAACATCGGCTGCATGCGAGCATTCGCACGCACCGACACGCGTTTATAATATAAAATAGAATTTATTACGTTGTTGTGTTCGTTTCGTAGAATTTCATTTCGATAAACCTCACCTCGGTATCGTATCGCTTACTTATATGTACGTTAAAGTATAGTCTGGTTGCAATATTATAATTAATATAAAGGTACATTACCTTTATATTGCCGTTTTAAAAATCATATTATTAAAAAATGATATAACGGTGATTACATTAGAAAAACAAGAAAGACGAGAAGAAAAAATGCGAGACAAGGGGTGTAACTGTTTCTTGTCAATAATAATGTATTTTAATAAAAAAACTTTAAAAAAATCTTTTTCTAATAACTTCTAATGATATTTTTACTTTAGTGAAACTAAGAAATTTAACTAAAATTAAATAAATGTTTTATTTGCAAGATGAATATTACGTAGCAGATAAAAACAATCGAAAGAACACTGAATAAGATGTGACCTTATTATTTATTTTCCTATAAAGGAAAATAAATACTAATAAAAGTAAGTAAGAGGTAAGTTTCATTAAATATATAATATGTATTTTAAATTTATAAATTTTCTAATTTGTATATCCGAAATAAAATCATGTTTTCAAGCATATTTTTTTTATCACGATTAATGAACCGAGGAGAAATCATAATCGTGATTCTACTTTCGTAAACCTAACCGCTAGTGGGCGCATTGCGTAATCAAATTCAAAACATTTCCTAAAAGACTGAATCAGTTCGCTACATTTCATCACGTTTCTTAACTTTTTTAATTAATTTTACGGAGTATATAATACATTTTTACATCGATATTCGATAAAACGGCAGTTTAAGTAGTAAGGCCTTTTCGGTTACGTAGATTTATTTATATTTTTTTTACAGATAAATTAGTGGGGCAAATTTACGAAACTTAATTCAGATATCGAATGACTGGAAGAGATGTGTAAGAATGTATTCTCTTAATTTCTATCTACCATCTTCCGTGTTATTTTACGTCAAACATTTTAATACTGTTTACTTAAATTCTTATTTGTTCGTTGCATTTAATCACATTTAACATTTTCTATCGTTCTATCTGACGATTCTTGTACACAAGAGCTGTCTTAAATATAATGCACAGTCGTTCATAATTCGCATACAAATAGAGATAGTCAAATGAAATAAATATAGAATAAAAGTACGTTTTATTTGCTATAAAACTTTTATTTCTTTTTTAATGTGATCACTGTTTACAGTTACATATTTCTGCTATCGTTAAACCAGTTTTCACATTCCGTCGATGGAGAATGATGGTGGATTTTCCTTGATCCACGACCTCACTGCATCCTTCAGTTCATCGTTCGTGATGAAACGAATACCTTTAATATCTCTCTTCAATTGCAGAAAAAAGTGAAAATCCCAAATTCATTAAGCATGGAGGCTGTGGATTAGGTTCGGATTTCAACTCCACAAGAATTTATAAGGTTACACGCGGTGTGTGCACTGAGCATTATCGTGTGGCACAATTATCGGCTCTGTGGAGTAGAACACCTCTTAAGATGTTTTCAGCATCTCTATGAATCGCACAAAATTTACAGACGACCCGACTTTCAGTTAGTAATTCACGTATTGTGTGTAATGTCAGTGGTGGAATTTTCGGACAATTATTGTAAATTAATACAGTATAAACCACAGTGAGTAATTTTTTAAATAAAAGTATTTTACGTTTTCAAAGGTCTAAATTTATTGTACTAAAAACAGCTGTTCTTAATTTTTACAAATTTATAACACTTTTCTGTTAAGTTTTGTACTATTTTTTTGTTTTTAATTATAAAAATTAATTTTTTTTTGTTTATCATAGACTTTATTACATCAATTTTCTCAAAATTAAATTCTACACAAGTCTGATAATAAAATTTAAATTTTAATTAATGATTTAAAAAAGTCTTTGTAATTCAAACCTAAAAAAAAACGTGTTTTTCGTCACCGAATTTTTCTGTTTTACGTTGAATATCATGAAAAATATGGGGAGATGCAGTTCTGGGACCTGTTTTATGTGATTTTTCAGATCAGAAAACATAATTCATCAAATTTATCCCTTAAATAATTCCTTAAAAATTTCAAAATGGCCTCATTTCACCAAAGGAACTGAAATCCTGGCGAAATTCTTCGCCAGTCTGTAGCAAATTCTTCGCCTGTAGTAAAGAGTTTTTGGACATACGTTCGTATGAATTTTTTTTCTTATTTCAAGCTCTAGAGTCAGTTGGAAAATTACTTCCCTTTCCTCCGGAATCACTCTATATTCTTCTTCTTCCCCTTATCCACTGTTGTGGATCGGACGATGATCGTAGACCTCCATTGCTACTCTATTTCCATACTCCGACTTATTTCGCTCATGGACACTTCCGACTCAGTATTTTCAATATAATTTTTTCTTACCTCCTTCTCTTATCATAACTTCTGTACTAAGAATACCTGCATTTCTACATCTTCTTAAACAAATATCTTTCAATACGAACCGTATAAAATTCTCGTTTGATTTTTCGGAGTTCCTCTCTATTTGAACATACACACTATTTATTCTATCCTTCAACTCCGAAGGTGCTCGATGTTAAGAGATCTTTACTTAATCCGAGTCGACTCGAAAATCTAGCGATCGATTCATTTAACTGAAGGTCGTTTGTTATTTGGAAGTTGTTTTTCTCATGTTAGATTGTATTTTGTGAGCTTATCGAAGTCAGGGAACGGTGGATTGTAATAATCGAATACGAGGGGTTCACGGTTAATATTATGAATGTATATATACAAGGGTTTTCATCCTTCATGTATCGATCCATCGAAAAGATTATCTATTAAAACGAATTTCTGCCAGTTTTATGCAAAACGTTTATTTTAGGATTCTTGCACCTCTGCCGAAGCTCTGTCACGTTTTCGATAGTATTCTCAAATTCATCTACATCACATTTTCTGCATCGCGTATTACTTCAAAAATAGAATCGGGGATTCAGTTTTATGCTTATTCATATCTCATTTGTTTTGATAGTTAAAATCTGATTGGTCAAAATAATTAATTTTATAATTCAGATAATCGATTCTGCGTGTTAATTTTTTTTTTTTAATAAGATATCGAATTTTTGTTTTAAAATGCAACACAATTTAATGAAAAATAATGTGATGTTTTTAATGCGATTAATTATAAATATTACAATTATTTGTGCTAAACAATAATTAGATCAGATTTTTTTATGACAAATATTGAATGTGTTCACCATTTTCATCAATGTACCTTCTTTTTCATATTCCGTGCAATCTTTCGAAGTGTACCTCTTCCAATTTCTCATTAATCCTTGAGTTATGTTGGCTTTAAGTTCTTCAACGGTGGGTGGATTATTTTTGAGTGTACAACTTTTCAGATATCTCCAGAGAAAAAATCTGCAGGAAAAAAATAAGTTTATCTAGCTGGCCATAAGCCAGTCGATATTACTCTTTCACCAAAGAAATTTCTGAAAAGATCCATTGTTGCTATTACCGTGTGACATATGATTCTATCTTGTTAAAACCATGAATCTCTCTCATTTAATTTTAGATTTGCAATAAATTGCAAAAGAAAGAGTGTTTTCAAAAAGTATTAGTCCAATTTTTTTTTGGAAAATGCACACCACACACCAATTTTCTATGGATATAGAGATCGCGAATGGATGATATCTGGATTGTTGGAACTCCAGTAGCGATAATTCCGGCTATTAACGTAACTATTCAAATAAAACTAAGCCTCATCTGTAAAAAATTTGTTATCCAACACTTTAATTCTCTCCCGACAAACTGATTAAACCAATGACGGTAATGGAGCCTTATAGCATAATAAAACGGTTGTAATTCATGTGATACGTGAATTCGGTATGGCTTTGAGTTAAGGAGCCGGGTGACTTTAAAGGCACTATACAGAGTAGTTCCTTTTTGTTGCGGAAGTTTTCGTCATGATTTGTTACAAAGTTTTAAAAAGCTTACCCTAACATCTTCCAGTTTTTCGTCAATAAGTACTGAATGTTTCCGCCGGCTATGTCTCTGATTGCAAACAGAACCAGTCACTCTGTATTTCTTTTTCAGGTAATGAATTGGAGATTTATTTGGTACATTTTTAACCGGGAACTTCAATTTCAAAGATTTCGTGGCACAAAACAAAAAATTTAGTTGTAAAATAATTTTCCGCAATAAAAATAATTTCTTTGTGCTCAAAACCATTTCTTCTTTATAAAGAAAAAATAACCAAAAACAACTGAATTTTCAAAAAAAAAAGAGAAAGTTAAGCCGGTAAAAAGTCTTTACAGACTTCAAAAAAGGAGAAGGTTATCAATTCGACAATTTTTTTTTAATACATGTTATACAATATCTCCGAAGTTAGTAAACTGATTTTGATAATTTTATTTTAATCGAAAGAGTATACTTTCAGAATGGTCCCATATAAATTTTAACCAAATCTGACGATACTCTTAGGAAAAATACAATAACAAAAGCATTGTTATTGTATGTCACGCAATATCTTCGACATTCGTTAACCGATTTGGATAATTTTTTTTTTAATCGAAGGAGTACACTTCTGGAATGGTCCCATATAAATTTTAACCAAATCCGATGATACTCTTAGGAAATATAAAAAAAAAAAAACAAATTTTGTAATAGATGTTACGCAATATCTCCGCATTAATTAACCGATTTTGATTATTATTATTTTTTAATCTAAGAGTATACTGTCGGAATGGCCCCATATAAATTTTAATCAAATCCGATGATACTCTTAGGAAAAATACCAAAACACTCGATTTTATAATGTATGTTACGCAGTATATCCGACCTTAATAAACCGATTTTTATTTATTATTTTTTTTTTTTTTAATCGAATGAGTATACTTTTGGGATGTTCCCATATTAATTTTAACCAAATTTTAAGGTAATCTTAAAAAAATACAAAAAAAAAACGCTCTTGCGTTTCGTTGACAAATGTTTATGTGTTAAACTGGCACGATGACCATGACACTAGGACTTTCATTCCCTTAGACTTTTGTGCGTTCTCATTTGAGAGAGTATAGATTCTGATTGTTGAGAAGTCTCTGCGGAAATATTCATGGCATTTCTTTCTTTATTATCCTTAACGATCATTCCTTTCTTGATTCAAACGTCGCCGTCTCATTTGACCAGCGTATTTAGTAGGCCTACCCATAATTTAATTATATAATAATATAAATATATTATAATTTTATATATATATGTTCTAGATACTATTAAAAATTGTGAAATAAAATAATTCATAAAAAAATAAAAACCGACTTCAACAAATCATAGTATCAAAAAGTTATAAATAATTATATTTTTATTTATTAACTAAAGGTAATGTTGGTTGTTTTAAAGGTATTTCCAACAAATAACTACTTTCAAATTCGTTGCCAGCCAGCAAAAGAACAAAAAAACCTATGATTATATATTACAAATCCCACTTCAAATAATCCAAAATAGGTAATAGAAGTTTTACTACAATAAAGTGAGATCTACAATATGATATAAGAATACTTTATTGATGCTTAGGTACATATATTATCACCAAGTATATAAACCTTAGCGAAATCAAAATGAAGTATGATCGTGAGACTCTTATATGCTCTTGAGATCCCACTTTAAATGTGGGAATCTCGTTTAGCCGCCTCCCGGTCGGTTGAGGTACTAACTTAATGTTTGTGCTGGCTGGCACAGACTTCAAAAATAGTTATTTGTTGTAAATACCTTTATTTTAGTCAATAAATAAAAACATACTTATTTGTAACTTTTTGATACTATTATTTTTTGAAATCGGTTTTTATTTTTAATTTTCATAAATTATTTATGAATTAAGA
Source organism: Zanna intricata (assembly GCA_010016005.3). Taxonomy (NCBI): domain Eukaryota; kingdom Metazoa; phylum Arthropoda; class Insecta; order Hemiptera; family Fulgoridae; genus Zanna; species Zanna intricata. The sequence goes on along the minus strand of JAAAKQ030163367.1, from coordinate 8,614 downwards.
TCGCTTAATTCTATCAATAAAGTCTATTTCACCCTTATAATGCGATATGAAAACTCTTCTTGGTATATTTAATTTTTACGCGTATAAGAAAAAAAAAAAAACATAATATTTTTGTTATGATTTTCCAGATTTAGACGTGGAATTTTCTACTGCTTTCACTCTTGCTTGAAGCTTTTCATTGTCACCTTTGCATGTTTAAAATCAACTACGAAAAGATCAGTTTGAGTCGCTTACAGCTTCCACTAATAACGGTAGTTTATTTCGTTATAGGTATAGTTACGTAGCCGGCCTCCGTGGCGTGAGTGGTAGCATCTTGGCCTTTCATCCAGAGGTCCCGGGTTCGAATCCCGGTCAGGAATGGTATTTTCACACACGCTAAAAATCATTCATCTCCATCCTCTGAAAAAATACCTAACGGTGGTCCCGGAGGTAAAAAAAAAAGTAACCATTTTGGTCTTATAAAAAAACGGCGTTTTTGGCCAATTTTTTTATCTTCATAAATCAATTAAGTGAAAAGCGAAGAAAAATGTTCCCTATTTATGCTGTGAGTTAATTTTATTTAAAATTATTATTTATAGAATTTCTGTTTCTTACATATCAAAGAATCCGAATTTGGAATACCACGTTGCTTTGATCGATAGCAAAATGTACGAAAATATTTCTAATAAATAGAACGGACGCGGTGTAAATAATGTAAAATTCATTACATTACTATTGTTCGTTGATTATTTTTCCACCGCTTTCTTAATTAATTTTTTATCATCGATTATGAGGTCAGTTGTAACCGAAGTAGTGGATATGTTACATCCAGGTAATGGCAACTCACACCTCCCTCGTTACGATGATGCCTTTATTTTTTAACAACATGTCGCCTACATGTTTAGTTAACGGTTTTCGTTTATAAGCTCCCATGTACGCACGATTTGGATGTTCTATGAAGTGTTCGGAAATTTCCAACATTGAACGTTCTGTGTGTTCTGAAATTATGCTTAATAAAAATTTCAAGAATGAAAACAAAAACGTATGATCTTACCATTAAGTATTTTTTTTATTAGTATACATTGTCCTCGCGATCTTATTATCGGGAAGCAAGAAGAATATAGTCCCGTTCGAATCATTGTGAAGGGTATAGAGGAAAATGGGGTTTAATCCGTTTACGTAAATTGTAGTAAAGTTTTATTCGGGAAATTTCGTAAGTGAGCTATCGTTAAAAGACTTTTTACCAATCTCTGTGGCGAAACGGCAGCATACTAACCTTTCTTCCGTAGGTTCTGGGTTTGAGTCCCGACCAAGCATGGAATTTTTCAGACGCTATAAGATTCGTTATCGTATATCAGTAACATAATGGTTATTCACAGATTTATAAATACAATAAATGAGATATTTTATAAAGGGCTTGTAGTCCATTGCTGTTAACACGATTATCTTTTAACCCGATAAAAATGGGTCGATTTTGTTATATTTTCCTCTATTAGTAAATCTATACAATTGTACATTAAATGAATACGTATTTAATATAGAAGGCTGTTTTTTTAGCTTATAAAAAACCACCTCATCGATATAAATGTTCCGCGATCGCTATTTTATATATTATAACGATGAAAGTTGGCGCAGCGACGATTCTGTTCATCAGATCTACGAATATACAGATCGCATAGAGCTTTCACGTCGACGCATCGTTCAGAGTGTTTTGAATAAGGTCTTATACTACATAATAAAAACTTTTTTTAATTATAATTTTTTAAAAATATATTACTACGTAAATGTAAACTTTGTAAACGATAAAAAAAAAATCATCGTAAATAAAACCTTGTAAAAACTCAGGAAGTCTGCTGGAAATGCCGGCTAGGCCTAGATAATTTTACGTTGTGCCAGTTTTTCACTGAACGTGACGTGATAGTAATGATAATCATAAAAACGTAATCGATGCGTTTTTATTGAAATGTATAATAGAGGAATTCTTAAACGATAGAAATAAGAGAAGGGCAGGGCTGCCGGTAATCTTTTCGATCATCTTAATGTCCCATCGTTACAGACTTAATCCATTCATATTCGTGTAAATAATAATTTAAGATAACATTTTATTATACCTTTGTCTGATACCTTAACTTTCGATTTAAAACTTTCAGTTTTAGAATTCGTAAAACGCTGTAAATGCAGTCAGTCTTAAGATAGTTCTGAAGCTTATTTATTATTGTAAACGAACGACTATTTTGCGAATTGCGTGTCGGTTGTAGATTCCGATTAATTTAATAAAAAAATACCGTAGTGAGTGTCACGGTCGACCACATATCAGAAGAGTTGTTGTAAAAATAAAAATAAAAAAGATTTCATTCTCGTGATTGAAGGACACAAATTATCATTTTTATATCGAATTTTTTGTTGTTATTTTGTTTTTAGTTTCCTGTTTACCGTCTTACATTTTTATTAACAACCACAAGGCAATTTTACAGATTTAAACGAATGACGTGGCACGTGAGCGGTATTTTTTTTGTGTTGAAGTTTTTCCATATCGGCTACAGGCAAACGATGTAAACACGATTACATTGTACTATGGAATCGGATACCGAGCGACTGATTATAATTACTTCTTAATTGAAATAAAATAATTAATTAAAAATATTTTGTTTAAAATTGAATCCACCCGACCGAAAAAAAATCGAGTCTGTGTAGACGAGTAATTTCCTATACTTTAATTATTTCTTAAGTAAACAGAAATTTTGTAGCGTATGAAAAATTCCATGCTTGTCCGGGATTCGAACCGGACTCCATGGCGCGAGTGGTAGCGTCTCAGCTTTTGATCCTCAGGTCCCAGGTTCGAATCTCGGTCAGGCATGGCATTTCATCCGCTAAAAAAATGTGTTCATCTCATCCTCTGAAGGAACACTAAGCGGTGGTGTCGAAGGTAAAAAAAGAATGACAATTGAACATACATTATTAGTTCAATTGTCAGAATGGGCGATGTTCTATTCAAAATTGCAACGTATTAAAAAAAAAAACCGAAAAATTGGACTTTTTATTAATTTCTGTATATGAATAGCATTGTGCTGGTATCACTAATAACCAAAAATTTGTGCGCTGGGCCCAGATAATCCCTTGAAATTCATCATAATATATTTGTAGATGATAAAAGTATTTGTATTATAACCGACAGATGAAAATAAGTTATAAACTATATATAAGTAGTGAAGTTAATTCATAATATAGTTAAGTATATTATATTTAGATTTATTGTTGATAGAAAGACGCATATCTTTACGTTATTACATAATAACGTAACAGCCGGCCTCCATGGCCGAGTGGTAGCGTCTCGGCCACCACATCATCCGGAGGTCCGGGGTTCGAATCCCGGTCAGGCATGGCATTTTTCACACACGCTACAATTCATTTATCTCTCATCCTCTGAAGATATATACCTAACGGTGGTTCCGGAGGTTAAACAAAAATAAAAAATAAATAAATAACGTAACAAAAAATTCATTTCGATTGTTATTGGAATTTAAATGATTAAAATCAATAATTAAAATGTATAAAGCGATTAGATGCGCTATAGATTCATAAAAATATAAAAGGTTTTGATTTGTCAATTTATAAAAAATAATCCATTCGTGATTCTTATGTATTAGATAATTTCAATAACGGTCATCTTGATTAAAAAAAGGATAAACCGGTAAGGAGAAGATGATTAACGATGCAAAATTAACCAAATCGATAAATCAGATTATTCTTTTTTATCCGAAGAGTTAACGACATGATTATCGAAATAAATTTTAAAAAACAAAATGGCGGACTGTGATAATTTAGGTTAAACCGTAACGATGAAAAATAAAGTTTTCGCACAGCCATAATGGCGACGGAAAAATGCATACCGGGTTGCTAGTACTAATAGGATAGGGAGATATCGGTGGTAATTTTATTTTTTATATATACCGCGAAGTAAGCCAATGTATTCTAAGGAGATTTTAAACGGCTTGTCGCTAAAAAACGGAATAAAAATTCATTTTAATAAGAACTAATAGTGACATGACGGATATATAAACGCTAATAAGGATCAAGAATAATTTAAATTAACCGTGATCAAAATAACGTGGGCTAGGTTATATGTAAAGACTGTCTTTACATTCTGAATTCGATGTGGTATGTAATTAATTATAAAAGTTTTCTTTTTTTTTATAAACTCAAAACCGGTAATTCGGAATGTAAATACTTCATATCAGATGTAAAACATACATAGATCGTAGTCAGTTTTCAAACGGACAAAATAAAAACAGTCAATAAAGACATGGGGGTAAATTCGATTCGTGGAAATTAATTCTAAGAATGTATATACACTGGAAATTAGACGTATACTGTGAACTGCGATACTACATACCGGAAGACTGACGGAAGGTGACTTGAACAGGTGCAATACTAGCGAGATAAATTGTAATATCACGTAATTCCGATCCACAGAAACGGAAACATTACAAGGGATAAAAATGACAATATAATATTAAATCTGTAATCGGTTTTCTTGTACTCCAACTTAAATTTGTTTAATAAACATACAGCTACTTACACGTTAATGATTCGAATTTACTCGGATAAGTATTATCGAGTAGGCGGTAAAGCTTAAGTAGAAAGCCTGATGTTCCCGCCAGGTTGGTCTAGTGGTTAACGCGACATCGCAAATCAGCTGATTTGGAAGTCGAGAGTTATAAGGTTCAAATCCTAGTAAAGATAGTTATTTTTATACGGATTTGAATACTAAATAGTGGATACCGATGTTCTATGGTGGTTGGGTTTCAATTTACCACACTTCTCAGGAATGGTCGACTTGAGATTGTACAAGACTACACTTCATTCACATTTATACCATCATCCTCTGAAGTAATACCTTACGGTAGTTCCGGAGGCTAAACAGATAAAGAGGAGAAAGCCTGATGTATTTTTCGTTTGTGGTTACGGTTTGAGTCGCTGACCGTAACATATTTTTTGAAAGATAGTTATTCGGTTTCCGTATGTGAATTAAAAAAAAAACTATATTTGAATTTTGTTAATCGATATCGTATGAATCTTTCAAAAGATTATAGTTATTTAATAAATCGATAAATTTCATCGTAATTATTGTATTCGATTAAAGTTACGTCTTTAAATAATTGTCGTGATGCATTTTAGTCTCCTCTTATCTTTGTATTCCGTTCAAAACTAAAATAGAAGGAACTAGGGTTCAACGGCTTAGTTTATTTCAATTCGTGTCAATTATCTTGATTTGTGTCCGTTCTATTGTCTGTACGGGATTACGCATGGACGACGTAAAATGTTTTAAAGGAACTCTGAGAACGAACTTATTTTGATTACGTATAGAGATTTACGCGATTAAAGTCATAGAAATGCAGTGCGCTGCTTCTTTTAAAATAATTACCGAAGGTGGCCCCCTTCTCGATGAAAGTACTTTTTGAATTCAGTCGCTCTGGATTTGCACCAAATAATAATTGTACGCTTTAATACACAAATCTTATTTACAGTCTGTAACTTAAATATTACTTTTGTAGAACTATAACTCTCTTTCTAAGGTAAGTTTACGTATTGAATCTGTTGAACTTATTGATTCTTATGAAAATTTATCATGTGACTCGTTAAGAAAGGATGTATAAATATTATTTATGTATTATACACTAAGTAAATAGATTAAATATCCAAAAAAAAACTTGATTTTATACCTTATTGTCATTTGTAAATTATTTAAAAAAATATTTTTTATACTTTCAAAAAAATGTAATATTTAAACCAATCGATACAAAAAAATTAAGCCGGATACCGAGAGCACACTGCTGTTTCGTCGATTATGAAAATAATTAGCTCCGACTGAAGATGATTTTTATACAGTTTTGATCACTTTATTTAAACAAAAAAAAAATTAAATACGTAAAAAATAACATAGACTAAGGACTTACATTAACAATATCCAGGGATAATACAGAAGCGTTAGAATTGTTCTGATTTTTATTTTTAATTTTCATTAGGCATCCCATAGTATATTATACTTTTATTTGTAAAAAAAAACTTTTCCTTTCGTATTCGATTGACTCGAAAATGTTCAAGAAAAATTCCGATTATCACGTGTCACCGAGGAAAGGTATGATGCTCTTTGATCGGTCGAGGGACAAAGGACTTAACGATAGCCTTTTTCGGGTTGACCTTGAAAACTGTAGTCGATAAATTTCAGAAGGCAAAACGATTATGCGTTTAATCTTGAGAAATAGTTGCGAAAGAATGACTAATGAAATAAAATTTGTCTCTTATTTTTCGGACTATCTAAGTTGGCGGGTGGGGTCTACCTGTTATGCAGGGATTGAATTTCTTTTACATTTAAAATTTACAACTTTACTGGTTTAAACGTAAAATTTGATCATTTTTTCGTTTATTTCTTGATTTAAAAAAATTACGAGGCTGGGCTGATAAATTTTGCACACTATCGTGCTACACGGAGACAAAAGGTACTATAGAGTTAGACGTGGCAGCAGATAATACCAAAATCCCCCTCTACAAATCTGCAATAATGCGTTGAAATCCGTCTACCGGTTTCTTTTCAGTAGCAGTTAAAATGGAGGCGAGTACGGTCATGTATCAACACGATTAATACAGCGCGCAGTGACCAATTATTACTTGCAGAAAATGTGAATCCTACGAATACTTTTCATGGTTTAAAAGCGATTTACGGTAGTGAAACTGTTGACAGGAGTTTTGTGATATAGTGGTGAGAGTTGAAATTTCGCTAACCTGAAGCTGGTAAAGCGACAGTTGAGAATGCATCTCGCAGCGGACGACCAGTTTGATTGACGAAAAACATCGAAAGGAGGTTGACAATTTGTTTTAAAGTGATTCGCTAAGCAAAGCATCGCTATTCAGTTAGGCATATCTAAAGAACGAATAGGCCATTTTATCGAGCATAAATCTATGCACGATGGGTAACGCGCAAACTGACGAACGAACACACACAAGCAGCGTCGTGTCGAATGTTGTGAAGATCTTTTACAGCGTTGTCGTGCGGAAGGAAACGACTTCTTTTTCAATATTGTGACCGGGGATGAGAGTTAGGTACCATCATTACGACCTGGAAAGAAAAAAAAGACAAAACATGGAATACAGACATTACGAATCGCCAAAATCCAAGAAAAGTTAAAAACTCAAGCCTCGGCGAAGAATCTCCATTTGACGGTGTTTTAGGACGTCAAACACGTTTATGTGACCGAGTATCTGGAACACGGGACGACTGTGAACTCCGATCGGTTCATTGAAAGGTTAAGACGCCTCAGAGGACGACTATGTCGCGTTCGAGTGTGGACCGTGCCCGTAATCTTTCAACGTGACAATACGCGGCCTCACACATCGCACGCTACTACAGAGGCAGGTTGTGCTTTCCACAACCTGCAGTTTGAGCCTATTCCGCAGCCGCATACTCGCCGGATTTGGCTCCGTGCGACTTCCACTTCTTCCCTCATCTCAAGAGGGATCTCAAAGGTAATCGTTACATCACCGATGATGAGGTCAAAGAAGCTGTGGCCATTGGATCCGATAAATAACGCCAGATTTTTTCAGTGACGGAATGCAAAACATTTTCAGAAGTTGATAAATGTGTATCACTGTATACGGAGATTATATTGAAAAATAAATACTGTATTTCGTAGTTATTGTACTTTTATTCATATTTTTATTTCATTCTCATCTCTTTTCAATCCCATGCTACGCTTATGTACGCAAAATTTATCAGCCAAGCCTCGTATATTAATAAAAAAATTGATAAACTAAAACTTTTATAAAAAGTATAGTCAGTTCTATCTTAACACGTTTTCATTGGATCTACATACAACAGAAGTGTAACAAATAAAAATTTTAAAAATTAAAAATGTAGAAGAGAATGTTTTTTTTTCCAGATAAATCGATTAATTTTCAGATTTTTTAGATTAATTATATATTTCTGAGTTATATTAAAAACATTTGGCCCGAATAAAAAAAAAGCATTACTCTATTCCATGTGTATTTTTCTGTTTGTTTTAGTTTTACTTTATTTATTTTAGTGTATTTAAATATATAGATATTATTAGATTTACGGGTAAATTGGAAGACCCGGGCTGAGTGGCAGCTTGTCGCTGGCCTCCTGCGAACCATTGCGTCTTCCAGAGTTTTAGAGGGAGTTTAGGAAGTAGAAGCCTGGGTGACTAGGGTTCCGGCTTGTCCAGTTGAGTGGTTGGACATAGGTGGTTTGGCAACGAGCCCCGGTTAGTTTTTCTATTCGACGTAGTATTATTGTGGATGGTCTTGGCAGGGTGGTGCTACCATTTTGGTTTGCATTGCTCTGCTGGGGATTTGTAGGTATATTGATCGTGGCATCGTTGGGGTCTGTTCGTTTTGCGGGCGGCCGTGGCAATGATGGGACCAGTGTGGGTTAGCTGTGACGAGAAGAGAATGTCACGTGAACGTGGTATATTGGGAGGCATTGTCTCCTCCAGTTAGGTCCCTTAGTGAATGTTTAATGAGTAAAGTTGTTGTAAGTAAAAATTTCGTTGCTGCGAGCAGCATTTATTAGCGGGAATCTTTTCTCCTATCGAATTTGTCGATGCGTATATGACAT
>JAAAKQ030163356.1:0-12664 GCA_010016005.3 Zanna intricata | reverse complement strand
AACACCTTTTGAATATATACAATAACTTATTCTCCTCCCAAGTTTTCCCTTCCGTCTGGTCAAAAGCCATTGTCGTAACAGTACATAAATCTGGTAAAGTTAAAGCAAGTCCCTCAAGCTTCCGCCCTATCTTTCTGACAAGCGTGTTATGCAAAGTAATGGAGAGAATGGTGAACCGCAGACTTAAGTGATATTTGGAGAGACATGGCTATTTATCTCCTGAACAGTGCGGTATCCGGCAAGGACGATCTTCCATTGACCACTTAGTATCATTGGAATCAGCTAACCGAAACGCTTTCCTCCTCCGCCAGCGCCTCACAGCAGTCTTTTTTGATATTAAAAAAGCGTTTGACACAGCCTGGCGGTGCGGTATTCTTAACACGCTAAAAGAATGGGGAATCAAGGGCAATATACTTGCATTTATTAAGGGTTTCTTGAATGTCCGCGTTCGGGTTGGAGATTCTCTATCGGGTAGTGTCGTCTTGGAGAATGGAGTGCCACAAGGAAGTGTTTTAAGTGCTATCTTATTTTCCATAGCCATCAACAACGTTACTAAATGTGTGCAGGCACCAGTTTCATGTTTGTTATAAGATATGCTACGAGTTCTTAGCAATACAAATTGGGGTGCCGACAGGTCATGCATGTTGTTTGTTGTTGATTGAATAATGAGTTGCGTTTCTATTATTCCTTTGTTCGTACCCGCTTAGATTACGGTTGCATCTCCTACTCTTCTGCGCGAAATAACGCCTTGAAGATGTTAGATGCCGTACACCACTCTTTTATTCGTCTTGCTACAGGCGCTTTCAAATCAAGTCCTGTTACTAGCATACTTGTTGAGTGCGGCGAACCGTCACTTTGGGATAGACGCGACCTACTTCTAACATCTTATTGGTCCCGTCTTAAAGGGCAACAGAATCACCCGGCTTTTACCGCAGTTTTTTTGAATTCGAATCTTCAAAGGTATGAAGACCACCCACGTTATACTGCACCTATGGGTATACCTGTCAGACGGTTACTAAGTATTTTAAACGTTGATGTACCTTCCGTTTTTCCAGCGTTTCAATGTTCACTTCAGAAGACGACTGAGGAATATATGTATGGAAGTAAATTGTAAATGTATGAATGTGTAATCTTGTTTAGTCTCAGGTCCACCATTCCTGAGATGTGTGATTAAATGAAAACTAACCACCTATGAACACCGGTTTCCACGATCTAGTATTCAAATTCGCATAAAAGTAACTAACTGTCTTTACTAGGATCTGAACCTCAGTTCTCTCGACTTCGAAATCAGTTGATTTGCGATGAAGAGTTCACTATTAGACCAACCAGATGGGTATCCTACAGCCCTGACTTACTTTTTCTTCATCTTAAACAGTGATTTGCATCACAAAGGTTTGATGATGACGACGAATTGAAAAATGGAATAACTGCCTGGTTTTAAGTCATTGGCGGAGAAATTTCTTGAAGAGGGAATGAAGAAGCTATTGAAACGCTATGAATAACGTGTAGATGTTGAAGGCAGCTAAGAAGAAAAGTAGTAAATAAATGTAGTTTTCTCTCTGACTACCATTTTCTTTTCCTTTTGGATTCTGTGCTCGTAAATCCGATCGCGCTAAGGATCCTAGCGCATCCTTAGCACAATACGGTCGGAGGATCCCCGGTTTCTTCTCGTTGATTATACATATGTTTATCGGTTAAACTGTCTGTCGGATAAACCCGGACTTTCTGATCCCTCCTCTAACACAAAAAACAATCTGATAAACTTTTATTTCTTTAGGATGTGTGTAGCCCGGTTCTGATTATTTGTAATATAAAGTAACAAACAAATGAAATTGAATTATTTTCACTTACCTGAATTACATACAAGTTTTGGGCAACATTCATTATGGTGGTGCAGAATGTAACATCCCGGTGGTGGCGGATCGGGTACTTGTATACACATCCTTAATCTGCATACTAAATTCTTATTAATACATCGACATCTTAAACACGGTTCTGAAGTCTCTATTTTATCGCTTTCATTATACCTTTTGTTCTGGTATACACAACCTGTAAACGTAAAAAAAAAATAATACTCATATTTATTGCGAAATCCGAGTTTATAATACGAAAAATATGTTTCGCGATTTAAGAAGGAAGAGGTTCGGTGTTTAAATTATGAAATGTCCGGGTAAGACAAGAGAAGACTATATATATGCTAGAATTCCGTTACCACAACCTACCCTGCACTGTCAAAGTCGGAGGAACCGCTTGGACATCTGATTAGTACTCTAATTACTCGACGTTTCTTCCGATTAAATTATTATTTATTACGAAAAGGAAAACTGAAATCATTTTTCTATAATTTCTTTAAAATTTTTATTCACTTCTGTTCTATAATTCTTCTTTAAAAACATTTTCGACGAATAAATCATAAAAAAATTTCAAGCGAGAAGTGGAATTCGTTCTTAAACTAATGAAATGTTACATATGAAGGCTACTAAAATGTTTTTCGATTAAATTTTTACGCTTTGAAAGTTTTCACTGAAATTTCGAGTCTCGGTTTTTTTATTTGAATTTTTACGAATGAAAAATTGTGTTTTTATTCGTCAAAATGCTTTTATCGCGCCGCAATAAATAAAAAAGTGTTTTGCTGCTATGGCGTTATATTTCCCATTACAATTATTTCCCGCCTAATTAATACGTAATCTTTCATATGGGAAGCGTTTTTGTAGCCTATCCGTATTTAGAATGTAAAATAAAATGAACCTTAAAAAATTTGTTAGAAGGTAAAAAATAATTTATTTTTTATTCATATTTGTTTATAATTCTTTGCCAACTTTTAAACTAAAATACGTAATTTAAAAACGAATAAAAACATCCATAAAATATAATTTTTTAGAGCAGTTTTTGGTATTATTTTAAGTACGTTTTAATGCAAGTTTTTTTATAGAAGTAATTGTTAGAACGGATAGTTTGATTATCATAACAGTTTGGGATAAACTTTACATTTTAAAAAATAAGAAGTATTCTTTTTTTATAAAATCTTTTAATGATTTTTATAAAATCATTAAAAAATAAATAGATCGGTGTATTGAAGTATTTTTTAATTTAGATAAGTTAGTAATGGTGAAATTAGTTTTCTGCTCTAAATAGTGAACTGCTATAGGACGGTCTCGACGCTTGCAGTGGGGGTGCTCTCGGGCACTCCCCCAATTTGTCTGATCGCAAAACAACGGTCACGAGTATGGCATGGAATGTCGTGAGGAGAAGCTGACGTCCTGCTTCACGAAGAATGGCAAACGATCTGGAGCGAGGCATTGGTGGCGATGTGGACAAGACCTCTAATTCCGGCTCTGGGCTTCTGGCTGGGGAGGGGTCATGGAGAGGTAGATTACTACCTCTTCCAGTTCCTCACAGGTCATGGGGCCTTTAATGACTATCTTCACCGCTTCAAGAGACGGGACTGGCGGAACTGCCTCTACTGTGGAGGAGTAGACTCGGTAGAACACACCTTTTTCGGTTGTCCCCGATGGGTGGACTACAAATTGCAGCTCAATGTGACTGAGGACACACCAGAAGAAGTCCTGACGACTATGCTCTACAGCCCAGCTGGATGGGAGAAGATCAGAAGCTGGGTGACTGGGGTAATCACCAAAAAGAAGAAGAGGACGTGGAATGAGATAACTGATCAGTGAGATGTGAACTAGGGAAGGGGACAGCCCTCTGTGGAGCCGTATTCCGTCCCTTCTGGGGATGGACTACGGTGAGGAAGCACGGAGACTCCCCTACCTCCTAGTTCTTTGGACGCAAGAATCGAACGGGAATGACTGTTCAATGGGATATGAAGAATGGCTGTTGATGTGGACGAACGACCGTGAGCGACCGTGAAGAGAGTTGATCGGCAGGGAGATCAAGCCCCCCGAAACTGAGTTATGCTTAGTTGCGGGTCCGGTCTCGGGGTGGGGAGGAGAGGCGATGAAGAGAAAAATCAAAAAAAGTTTTCTGCTCTCATTAAAAGTTTTAAGATTCGAAGAAAAAGACTACCGAGGATTTTGTTTAAATATTAAACAAACACTTGGTTCTGCAACATTGTTAAACCGGTATTTATTATTTTAATTATCTAGTTATATTTGACCAGTAAAAAAAGATAAGTTTAATATGTCTAAGAGCAGAGGCGCGATGATATGGCTTGCTGGCGTACGAATGTTATTTTTGCTGATTTTAACATAAAAAAAAAAAAAAGTGTACCACATAATGATTTGTTTTAGCTCAGTCTTAAATTTTTTTTCTTAATTTTATCGAGCTGTTAAATTTTTTCGACGATTTATTTTCTTCTTAGACTTATATTAAAAGTTTTGTAAAATAAGATCATATCGCTTCATTCTACCATCACCAAAGCATTGAATTATGTATCAGGTAGTCGCCTCTTTTCATATATATATAACATTTTAAAATCAAACTTTTGAGTTGATATGCCTATCAGATTCTCCTAACCATGAAGTAAATTGCAATTTTCGAGTAAAGTTTAATCATTTATTTGTAAATAATAACTTTTCAAATATTTTTATGTACAGTTGCATCAACAAAGTCATTGGCGATTTATTAGTATAATGTAATTGTACCGGTAAATGTACAGTCTTGAACAAAGTCAGACCGACCACTTTCTGTGGTCAACCTGAGATTGTACAAGACTACACTTCATTCATATTCATATACATCATTCTCATTCATCCTCTGAAGTAATATTTTACGGTAGTTCCGAAGGCTAAACAGATAAAGAGAGACCGACCGTTTCCGAGACGTGGGGTTAATTGAAACCCAACCAAAGAACACCGGTATCCACGATATAGTATCCACATCCGAATAATACCTTTATTAGGATTTCAACCCTCGACTTCGAAATAAGCAAATTTACAACAACGAGTTTACCATTACAACAGCATTTACACATAAACAATAAAAAATTTGTTTTGTGTTAATAGATTTAACATTTATAAGTACACACGTAAAAAAATAAAGTAACGAGATGGTTACGTCTATTTTCATTTTTCAGAAGATTTTCCATAGTGGATCTATGTTAGAAACCACACAAAAGCAAACTGTAAAAAAACCACTCCTATATTAATTTTTTAGCGCAACCATAGACAAAAATTCCCTTTTCACAGAGGTAAGACGTGACGAAGGAGATTAACGTTTTCAATAGCTTTTTTGACTAAATTTCCATATTCACATCGACGAGCAAGCCAAAATCTAAATCTTCAGATATGTATTGTTAAAACGTTTTATCAACAGATATTTCGATGAGCCAACCGGCTCATCCAAATTTATGAATTTCAACCGGTAACTTAGCAGCTGCCACAACGTTTTCACTAAGTGGATTCAGTACCAATCTCTTCGAGAAATCATTTTTATCTTCCAATAATAAATTTTTAGTTCACGCAAATGCATCTTCATGTTATCTAAACTGTGATGAATAATAGTGTCTTTTTCATCAAATTTTTGCTTTGAAGGCGAATAATCCAGGTAGCAAGTATCTTAATGAAAGCATGAACTTTGGCTGTCATTAATAAGATGTTTTTATCACTTCTTTGTAAATTCAAGTTGTTTTAATGAGAAAGTAAGTCATCAGCATATATTGTCAGTCTGTAAAAACATTGTGAATGGCGTTTGTTTGTCCTGCACAAATATTATTCATCGGCTTCGTAAGTTAAGGTTTCTACATTTTTGACCTGAAAAAAAAATGATAGACTACAGGGTTACATAGAAGGCTTTATAGCCGGGATGGGTGAGCGGATGAATACTGTTTCGACACCACCTGTTAAAAACTCATTCTCTGACGTTGATCAGTCGCAGCCGAGGATTATATTGAAAGATAAACCTTTGGGACCCCAGTGGCTTTTAAAGGCGAAATAATTAAACAGTTAGAAGCTAGAAAGAATGGTTTGCAAATTGTGAGCATGAAGGAAAATCCGAAGGGCGTTAAGCTATTGACAGCTACACCGAAAACCAAATAAAGGACAACAATTAGATCAAACAGTATCCGATAAAGACGGTGACCACAAAACTTCTCAGGCCACGTATGATCATATACAATGTGTCTCGAAGTATAAAGGAAAAAACTTTTTTGGAAGCGGTATGGTCACAAAAAACTAGTGGTGACATCTCAGAAGAGTTTTCTGAGGCGTTCAAGATTGTATTTCGGACAGGCACCAGGAGTAGTAGTACTGGGCATTATGTTGTAAAGATAGATAAGGATTTTCATCAAGCTTTTCTTGATCAAGGTGGACGGTTGCTTGTAGATTTTCATTCTTTTAAGATTAAAGATTATTTGAGAGTGAGTAGGTACTTTCGGTGTAATGGTTTAGGAAATGTGGCTAAGGTATATAAAGGAAAGGAACTTTGTTGTTATTGTGGTGGTGAGGGTCATCAAGTGAAGCATTGCCCGAGTAAGCAGAAAAAGGGGATCTCCACTCTGTATTAACTGTTCTCGAGAAGGAAGTCTGTGTTACTCGATTGTAGATCGGATGAATTTCCCACGTACATGCGTGCGTGGGATATGTTGCGTAGCAGAATTGATTTTTAGATTTAGAGCTACGTAAGTCACAGGCTGGGAGCCTCTGGAGTTGTTTTCTTGTTTGAGTTGATTAGTTGTTTAGGCTCAATCGGTTTCTGTTCTGATTTGTTTCTGTTTTGAATTTTATAATAAGTTATTGGTTTATTAGTAAAATGAGATTTTCTGCGATTGTATGGGGTTTGGACATCTTAGCTATTCGTAATGGTATGAGATATGCTTCAAGTGTACTTTATGGCTTGATTTATAAATAGAAGCCTGTTGATTTCTCAAAGTATGTAATTTTATTTCGAAAAATTCTACGGGTTTGCTTTTATGATTTGGATGTTTCGTTTCCAAGTGTCGAATTAATTTTGATGACTTCATGCTTTCATCGGAGGGGACTTTCCATCCGATCAGGTAAAACTATAATTTAAATTACTGTGATTATACAATATTGCCTTTTTACCAATCGATTTTCTAAAGTGTATCCATTTTGAACACGAATAATTAAAAATGTTCGAACATGACGCTCTCACAGCGAATATTATGGAAACAGACCAAACTGCAAGTAGCACGTATACATCAAGTTGGAATCTGTAAATCTCTCATGTTTATACACTTCATACATGCTTGTTCATATCCGTCGCTGTCAACACAACTAAATAGTTTTAGCTAGGTTTAATTGGGTTGTGATCGGGGGTTCTATATATATATATATATATATATATTTTACTTTTTTAGGGTCGTGAAGCCGAAAAGGTTGGGAATTACTACTAGACCGACCCGGTGGGTTATTTTTTTTTTCTTTTGCTATAAATCAAATGCCCTTTTCCTTCTGATAACTATTTTTTAGTAATTTTTTAATACTTTTATTTATGGTGTTATGTATTTATTTTATATTTACTTTTATAATATTTTTCTGTGTCGTAGATTTTTATAATATTTAAATTTACCTACAGATTGTAAAATTATTTCTCATAAATTTGTATTGTTATTATTACAAGTCACGTTCATTAATAGAAAAATTATAATAACGTCCCTGTAACTAATTCAAGAGGTAGCTTTTAGTGTAGCTTTTTCACTGTTTTAATATTTTTAGTTCTGCTTGTTTTTATTAACCTGAATTACAAAAGTATTTATGCTAGGCCAAGGATATGGGAAAAGTTTTATTTAAATATGTTTTGTCGATATAGTTGTCTCATTCATATATTATTTATACATTGTTTTCATCATTGTTGGTCCTTGTTTTTTTCTTTTCATTAATTCTTTGTCATTTTCAACACAGATAATTCTTTTTCGGAAAAATATAAAGTTTTAGAGAAATATTTAAAAAAGTAATAGAAATTGTTCTCTTTCTAGTGTATGTGTGTAAAATATATGTACTATTACTTAAACATCGATTTTTTTTTTATATCGGTTCTCTGTCAACCGGAAGTTGGTCTGCCCGATTAAATCGTGATTATTTTCCAAAAGGAAACTGAGGACTAATTTAGATTTTCAAAAATGTTTGCCGTAAATCTTAAGTACTAAAATTTTCATTCTGTATTCAGTTTACTATTAAACTACATCATTAATAAGTATAACAAAGAAAGAGAGGAGGAACCTGCATGCTTCTTCTGGTGTAGAGAGAGGTGTTTGAACTACTTTTTTAAAATTTTAATTGCATTCATAGGAATTTGTCAGAATTAAACTTTATTTAATAATTTTTCGTTTTTAATGTTTTCTTTAGCAGTTCAAAAAAAAATGACATCCTGGGTGAATTTATTAAAGTAACGCTTCTGCCAATAGGTATGAACCCTGTTGACGATTTAGTGTGTAATATTAAAATTAATGCAAATTTTATGGGTTTTATTTCTGTTTCATTAATTTGTGTTTTGTTTTTTTTTTATCTATTAAAATTATTTTTAAATAATCCTGAGCAAGTAAAGGTTAAAATGATTTTTAGCCTACTTATAATTATTTTAAGTTAAATTTCAGCTAAGATTTCAGAAATGGTTTAGATAATTTTATCTTTACAAACATATGAAATAAGTAGGTAAATCGAAGTAAATGCTTTGTTTACTTCAAGTTTCTTAGAAAGCTTAAAATATGAAAAAAAAAGAACATTCGGAAATAATTTTAAGTTTTTTTCGGAATTTAAATAAAGCTAAAACCTTTAATAAAATAAAAATTTCTATTATTGCTAAGATCTTAATTATTTTCTTTTATTAATTCGTGTGCTTATTTTCTTAAATAAATTAATGAATAACATTTCTAGAATGGTTTTAAATAGTAAAAAGCTATAAATATTAGTAAAAATACGTGTTAAGATATTCAGTTAAAATGTACGATGATATGTAAGTAATTGAATACGACTCAAAATATGAGAATCTTTTTGGCTATGTGCACATTTTTTTTTTAATTAAAAAAAAATTAAGCGCTATGTTTGTGATAGTAATAAGATGAAGAGATTGTTTCTGTTCTGATAACTCTTTATTAGATAAAAATTTAATAAAGCTAGTTCCAAATAGATAAATTGATATATTTTCAAGTACAGATTATAATCCCAAACACTCATTTATTGTGTGAAAGAAATTTATTTTCATAATAAAGATTCATTTACAGAAAAATAATAAAAAACTTTAATATCTCCAGTTGAAATATTAAAAATTTAGAAAAATATAAAGTTTTAAATGTAAAGGAGTTGTATAAAACTTTGCTTGTTTTCAAAAAATATTTGTTTTAAGGTTACCAATTTTATACTTTTTTAATAATCTGAAAACTCCTTAAGAAGATTTGATTAAGTTTTAACTTAAGTATTAACTTTTAACCCGTTTTCTCTTTCTTTACTGATTGAATTAAAAATAATTTGTATTGTTAGTACTAAGAACAGAACAGGCACAAATTTGTCAAACCGAAAAATTTTTGCGATTGGCTTCAACTATATCCTTTATATCTCAGCTACAATTCGGTTTCATCAACCGTATTGACAAATGAAACGTCATTACGTTCGCAAAAAAAAATTAATTCAACTAATGTAGGATCTTTGATTTCTAGCGCAAAAAGTAAAATTTCGATAAAACAAAACGTATGAATAATATCAATCAAATTTTTGTTTTTTATTTTAATGCTTATAAAATTAAATTGTGTTCGAAAAAACAATATTATTCTTTGCTTGATTTAGCCAAGCCCATCAACAAAATTTTGCTTGATTATTTCGACCAAATCAGCTAATTCCACTAATAACGCGTCGAATATTTGATTTCAAGTCATCAATAGTTAGTGGTTTGTTGCTATAGACTTTTGACTTAATATAATCCCAGAGAAATGAGTAAGCGAGCCAAATCACGCAATGCTAGTGTCCTATTGACATTATCATCTCGTGAAATGATCGTATAACCAAATTTTTTAGCAATAAATGGTTTCAGCAGCTCTGTGGCATGTGACATCATCCTGTTGAAACCATATTTCATTCAAATCAAAATTTTCCAAATTTTTAATAAATAAAAAAAAATTTTTTTAATGGCTTAATAGCGTTCGCCATTTACTGTAACATATGTTCTTGCTCATTTCGAAAAAAAAAGTGATTCAATGATGCCACCAGCTTATAATCCACAACAAATAGTGATTCTTTCCGGATGTAATGGTCGTTTTTGAATCATTTGTGAATTAGAATCATTCCAATTACGGTAATTTTACTTATTTACAAAGTCATCAAGCTTATGAGCCTTATCTGAAAAGATGACTTTTTGTAATGAAATTTGGATCCACTTCGAATTGATCCAATCATCGAATTGGACACTTCGAGTCCAATTAGCAAACCGTCTACTCAAGGAATGATCCTATGGCTTTAATTCTTGAGTTTGTTGAATCTTATATGGATGTCGACCAAGATCTTGACGCAAAATTTGCGATGTTGTTGCTGAAAAAAAATTAAATTCTTGCGAACGTTGTGAACCTGATAAATTTTGATTTTCACTTACACTTACAGCAGCAATATTTTCTTGACTCCTTGCAATTTTTTTGTAAATTGGTATTTCACCATCAGGTTGAGAAAATCATCTTTAAATTTTTAACCAAACGATGAATTGTTCTTTTGTTTGCTCGATTATGTACACAATAAATATCGTGAAGCGCACGAGACGTGTTTGTAACCGATTCCATATCTCGATAATAAATTGTTATGAGTTGTAAACGTTGTTAGATTGTTTAGCGTTCCATGATGATTTGTCATAAACTACTGACAACAAATGACCGTCGAGAAATTTAAAAAGTAATTAACGTCACCACTATAATTTGTCAGTATTTGGGCACAATTTGAAAGACCTCTTATAATTCAATAAAACTACTATTTAAAGAGTTATTGATGTTTAAAATAATTAAGTGGCTGCACTTAGTTTTAAGTGCATTTTGGGATTTTAAAAGGTAAAATCTTCAAACTTATTTATATACCCTGTTGTTTATATACCCAAAACATATACATACATAAACATATATGTATATAAAAACATTTTATAGAATATGTTTTTGGGTATATAAACAGCAAATTTCATTAAAATATCTTAATCTGTTCTAAAGACATACATTTTTATTGAAAAAACACATAATGGCGAACAAAAGGAAATAAAGCGAGATAGGGCATTTATCACATGACCTTTGTTGTTTATTTTATTATCCTGAATGAGTTCTTTAAGTTTGGTCAACACCTGCAACACCCTCGCAGGATACATATATATAAAATGAGTTATAATTTATTGTTTGTGAAATATAGAATGTGGGAATATTTTAATGGCTTCACTTTCAGTTGCAGGTAGTAATTAAATTCTTTAACAAGATAATCATTATTACACTTTTTAATTTATTGATTCTGGTTTAAGTACCCACATTTTTTTTTTTTTTTTATTTACTTTTAGTTCGTTATCATTACAACTTTTGTTATCATTAAAACTTTTTTACCATTATTTTCTCTCATTATGTTATGAAATAATAAAAGTACATTGTATGTGCAGTAATCAATTATATAAGTAACTAATTTACTTCTACACCGATATACGAAGTCCTATTGTTGCTTAATTTCTACTCGGTAACATAAATAGTGTTTTAAAAAACTATCTATTATATCCGAGTAGGTCTTTTAGTAAATATTTTACCCAGAATGGGACCCTTTCTCAAAATAACATGATATTTCCTATTCTTTTTTTTTTAAATTTAAGAGTATTTTGTTTAATCCTTGGGTTAACGTTTTTTTTTTATTAATCCTGAATATAAACTATAAAAGTCAACTTTGCTTTCGAGTTGTAATTTTTTTCATAACGCTTTTTTTTTACGAGAAAATTAATTCCAAATGACAATTTATTTTTTTAAATAAACAAAATGAAAGATTAGATTAATTTTTTACTTATCTCAGATGATTTATTACCAAATTATTTATTTATGATTAAAAGTACTAATATGGATTCAAAGAATTTATTCGTTGTGGCTACCATTTTGTTGAGTTTAGCATTTAGCATGTTGTATCCATGTTACACAAAACACACAAACACGCGCGCGCGCGCACACACACACACACACACACACAATAACTTTAAATTGTTATTACTCTTATTATTATTAATAATAATAATAAAACAAGAAATTTATCTATTTTCTCATATTTTTCCGTTTGGTCCGTTTTTAATTGAATAGTAAAAAGAAAAAAACTTGTGCGTTAACTATTCGATTTAAACAATAAAAATGATTTAAACACGAAAAATATATAGGTACGTGTTAGTCTTTTTTTCTTATTTTACGGTGTACGTAATTAAGGAGGGAGCTCATGCACGAAATTAAAAACGTTAAGTTGAACTTAAAAAAATATGAATAAAGGTGCTTTGCAACGAGATTGACGGAAAACGATACTCGTGGCTAGTATAGTTGATTTTAAGCAAGATAGGAGGAGGGGTTTTGTTTGAAATAGTGGTATATTAATTAACGTATATTCTAGTGTATTTACTTGTTAAGGTTAATAACCGCAGCTCCAGTACATTTTACGTTTATCCCTCTTTCTCTCTATCTCCCCCCTCTCTCTCTCTCTCTCTCTCTCTCTCTCTCTCTCTCTCTCTCTGTCTCCCTCCTTCTCCCTCTCCCTCTCCGCTTTCCCCCCTTTCTCTT
>JAAAKQ030163345.1:0-12664 GCA_010016005.3 Zanna intricata | reverse complement strand
TTTCTGTTATTTTTAGCAATAATTTTGGCTCAATATTTTGGCATACAACATTAATAATTTTTTGACATTTCATATTTCTCATATATTATCAAGAGTTAATAAAATGTTAAACTTAATATATATATATATAATAATAATTTTATACCCCTTTTTTTCTTTAAAATACTTTTTTTTATCAAATTTAATGTTTTTTCAAAATTTAAAATTATTATTTGTTAAGTCTTTTTTTTTAATATAAATTTAAATGCATTATACATACAGTTTATCTTCTTACCAGAGTATTTTTATTTTAAATAATTTTCCAATTATCCTTGCACGGCTAATAGTTAGCCAACACGTTAACAAATTAAATTTTGCGTCAAGTTGCTTACACTGTTATGTTCCTTACATATACTTTCTATTAGTATAATTGAAGAAGTATAATATAAGTAAGAAGTTTTCATATCTTAAATCTTTGTATAAATATGTCATTAAATTGTTTTAGAATGTAAGAAAATAAGCCCGCTCTCCATAGTAGAGTGGTAGCAGCTAAACCTTCTGTCCAGAGATCCCGTGTTTAAATCCTGGTCAGGCGTGGCATTTTTCATAGGCAACAAAATTCATATTCCGTTGCACAAGCTTTGCGAAGAAGTTATTAATGAAATAAAATTTTATGTACTTTTTATTTTTTTTAAATGTGTATTTGCAATTTAATAGGCATACAAGAAAGTTATGTGTTATCCACATAACATTTTTTCCTATAATTTTTAAGATCAGATTTGCTTCATAGTAATACATACAATACAAACAACAAATATATGCAAACATGTTAATCATTCTGAGTATCATTTAGTATCATGAGTATCATTCTGTATATGATAAGATATATAGGTACATGTATATATTTTGTTGGTTAAAAGAGGATAGATATAAAAAAGAAGGAAAGAAATGTTCATGCTTTAATAGTAATTAAAAGAATATTTTTAATGTTTAGTTTTTTCTATGTTGGATATTAATGTGTGTAATTTTGGTCAGAACCAATTAATTTTATTTTTATACGTTAACAATTTAATTTAATTAAGGTAATTAAATTAAATGACTTTTTTTCAATTTCATAATATGATGATATAACTAATAATATAAGATGAGATGATATATTAATTAAGATTAACGTATATTTTACAGACACCCCAATTGTTGTTGATGCATTCAGTTATGGCATTATACCAGGAATTAAAGCGTATTTTTTAACGCATTTTCATTCTGATCATTATATTGGACTTAGAAAAACCTTTGATCAACCTATTTTTTGTAGTAAAATTACAGGTAAGTGTTTTTTAACTTTATTTTACAGAAATTAACGTAGTCTCGCATTGTAAACTGTGATTAATTAGTTTTAAATGGAATAAGAAGCTACAAGTAAAGTGCTTCCAAGTGTCATAATTTTTTTTTCTTTTTACTTTCTTGTACAAAGTAAAAGAAAGTATTGTGATCGTGAAAAATTTCAGATTTCAATGAAAATATCCTTTTTGACCATCTCTGAATCCATTTTGTCTAGTTTCAGTGTGACGTCTGTACATACATATGTATCTCGTAACTCAAAAACGATTCGTCATAGAATGTTGAAATTTTGGATTTAGGACTGTTGTAACATCTAGTTGTACACCGCCCCGTTTGATTGCAATTGACTGGACCAAAAGGGTCCCAAAAAAGCCCAAAATCAAAAAACTTTGGATTTCAAACTTTTTCTTAACTTCAGTAATTAGCCCTCATTGAAACCTTTTCAAGGTTGTACTTGTTTTCATTAGTAACAGTTATAGTCAAATAAAATTTTAATTATGAAATATTCGGATCTTACAAGGATACTCGTCAGTTCAAATCAGACTTCATCTCCTTTTTTAACTCTTTTTTTTTTTTTTTAATTTAAATATATTGATTTATTAATAATTATTGTTAATTAATAATGAAATAAAACTGTATGTAGTTTTTATTTTTTTAAAATGTGTATATGTAATTTAATAGGCGTACAAGAAAGTTATGTGTTGTCCACATAAACTTTTTTCCTATAATTTTTAAGATCAGATTTACTTCATAGTAATACATACAATACAAACAAAAAATATACGCAAACTTGTTAATATCAGAAAACATGAAATTCATTGCAATACTTGAAATAAAGATTTACAATATTTACTCATTGTATGATTGGTGAACTGATAATTGGCTTTCCTCATAGTAATAAAAAAATTATATAAATATATTTTCCAGTACTTTCTTTCTATAATTACACAAACCTGCGATGGTTGTCTATCTTAGTTTATAATAATTGATCTTATGTATTTTTTAGCACCGAATATGAAAATAACCTTCATTTTTTCCCATTGTATCAGGAGTTTTTGCAAATCACAAATTAAAAAATCTATAAAAAGATGAGAAAAAGCAAAAATGTGATACAATAAAATAGATATAAAACATTTTTTAAAAATAATAAATTAATATAATTCACTTTTGCATTCTTATAGCTAAACAGTTGATTGGTCTAAAGAGAAGGCCAGGGAGAGTCATTAATTTCTAAATAAAATTGCCACAAAATAAGCCTAATTTCTATTGTAGTGCATTTTTAAATTAATTTATTTTTATTTATTTAATTAATTTTTATGAGGTACATGACGCCTTTGGAAAATACTTTTGTTCACACACCCTGAATGACGAAATATGTAAAATACTTACAATTTTATTCCATGTGAAAAAATTTCATTGGACAGCCAATACTCTAATTTGTGCTTTTCCTTCTATGTTCTCTGTGTGGTTCATCTTGGTCCAACATCCAGCATCACACATAACATCTTGGTCTGTCATCATTGTAGTAGTCTGTTTTCCTTGCCACCTCCTTTCCATTTTTTCTTGTCCTTATGAAATCTTTCACTCTTCTCTTCACTAAGGGCACCCAGATTTCCAGAAAAATAGTACACATGTGAATTTAGGAAGTGGACCTTTAAACTCATGAACAGCCTAAAACATATTCTTAATGATTGATTTGAAGTTTGGCTCTTCTTGCCCAGAAACTTGGTTAATATGTATAAAGGCTTCCCAGGCTTTTTTTCCTGCAATTGTATAAAGGCTCAGGCTTATTTTTCTGCAACTTCCATTTTGTTTCTTAAGATTATCATCTTTGAGAAATTTTCTATTGTCAGGACCAGTAAAAACACTCTCTTCTCTTTTAGTTGTGATTGATAAGACTGGAAATTTGTCATAGATGTATTTAAAACATTTATCTTCTTTTGGTAAGACTTTTATAAATTGCTTGCATCAAGCCTAACTTGATATGCAGAGATGGAAGGAGAAATTCTCACAGAAAACAAGGTAACTTTGTATACCCTTTTTGCTGTCCTAGTAGCATTGATATTATTTTGAGATTGCTGCATGCAAATCTACTTATGATTGTCATTTAATTTTATCAATAATGAATTCCAAATTACCATAACCCTCTTTTAAATGAACAGAATGTCAGATGGGTATTGATAGGAATGTTTTCCCATTGTGAAGAAGGACAACTTTGAGGTTCTTTTGTACAAATCTATGAATAGTCTCCAATTGGTATTTTTGTGCGGACTGTTAAATCTATTCAAAAACCCAGATACATCAGTGCAGAAAGCTAATTCTCCTTCTTTCAAAAAATATGTAAGAAAATCTTTTTCTCTGTACCTGAACCAGGAAAATAAGGTGCCAGCTGCTAGCAGGTTCTTCTCTTTAAGCCTCAAACCAATCATTTCTGAATTTTCTTTGGTCAGATATAAGTCTCGAACCAAATCCTCTAGTTCGGACTGTGAATAAAGCTCTGATGCACAGCTATCTCTGAGTTTGTACTCCTTGATGTTATCTTCATTTAAATTACTTGCGGAATTGGCACTGGTATGTCGACCATGAAGAACCGGTTGTAAAGTTGATGGCATATTTGAATAACAATTTCTTTTTTATTCTTCAAATTGAAACCATAAACACCAGTCGAACAAAAGTAACAATGTAAAAAGTATGATTTTGTGGCTCTTGCCACACCATTGGAACTCAAAATCTGAATACTTCTTGTTTATCCTTTGACCACCTTAACATCCTTAAGTCCTTCAACATATATATAGCAAAAGTAGTTGAGTGCCTAAGTCTTGTCTTGATCTCCTTTTTTCACTTCAAAATGCGTGAAGTATACGTTTTGAACGAAAATTCATTTTTGCAGCCACTTGAAGCCATTTTAAAAACAGAAGTTTGCTTTATGGCCTGAAAATATATTTTCCACCAACAAAACAGCATTTGATAACAGAGGATATAAAAAAACTAAATTTACGCACACTAATGGTTGAAACAGCACTGATAGTAGTTATACAATGCATCAGTGGCACGGATAGCTACCAATAAACATGTTACATCTTGTTAAGTCTTGTCACAACCTGTCTGCCATACTGTCTACTCCATGAATTCACCAAGCAATGGAGAACTAACTCTCCCAGCATCATCATTTTCAACCCAAACTCCCACTGCTCTTCTCTTCACCCCCTCAACTGTTTAGCTCTTAAGAATTCATAATACAAGGCAGAAAAATGTGACTATATTATATTAATCTATTACAAAGTTTTATGTCTATTTTATAGTGTCATATTTTTGCAATTTTTTAAAAATTATGAAATTTTTTATTTGCAAAAAATTCAGATGTGATGGAAGAAAATGAAAGTTATGTTCAGATTTAGTGCTAAAAAATACATTGGAGTCAATTATCAAAAGTTAAAAAACATTCCACAATCCAAATGTTGCAGACTTGTGTTATTTCTAAACTAGGCTTATACAGAACACTCAAACATTTTTTGATATGAGGGTTGTATTTTTAAGTAAGGGCCGTTTGTGCATATAGTTCTCTAGTTCATGTTTATGCCACAACAAGCCGCCGCACCACTTAACAGCATCCTTTGTGAACAAACTGCCAATTGCAGCTCTGTAGCTGAAGTGTATGCTTAGTTGTGCGTGTTTAAAATGTTTAAGATTATTGAATCGCCCGCCACATGTGAGATACGGTCAGTCATACGTTTTTTGACTGCGAGAAACATATCAGCTGCAGACATCCATCGCCAGATAACTGAAGTTTATGGCCCTAATGCAATGAGTGAAGGTAAAGTGCGGAAATGGGTTAGGGAGTTGAAAGGTGGCCGTGAAAACATCCATGACCGAAGAAACCGCTCAGGCTGGCCCTCTGTGATCACTGATGATTTGGTAGCTCCAGTTGAAACAAAAATTTGTGAGGACAGACGATTCATGATAACCACTCTGTCATTGGAATTTTCCCAAGTTTCTAGGTCGGTATTGTACAAAATTGTGACTGAAAACCTCAGCTTCAAGAAATTATGTTCTTGGTAGGTACCCAGACTCCTTACAACGGACCACAAAGGGAAGAGGTTTGTCAGTTCATGGGACTTTTTGATTAGTTACAAGGAAGAAGGGTATGACATGTTGAGTAAGATCATTACTGGAAATGAAACATGGGTATCCCATATCACTCCTGAATCCAAGCAACAATCAATGGAATGGCTACACACAACCTCTCCCGTCAAGGTCAAAGCCAAACAAACGTTGTCAAAGCGCAAGATTATGGCAACTGTGTTCTGGGATCGAAGCAGTGTTTTGCTGGTAGACTTTATGCCACAGGGAACAACAATCAACTTGGATGCCTACTGTGCAACTTTAAAGAAGCTCCGAAGAGCAATTCAGAACAAAAGACGCGGCATGCTGTCAAAAGGAATTTTGCTCCTCCGTGACAACACAAGGCCTTGCACTGCTCACGCGATTCGGGACTTGATTGAATCTTTTGGTTGGGAAGTTTTGGACCATGCACCATATTGTCCCTATCTTGCTCCCAGCGATTTCTACCTTTTCTGGTACCTCAAACACCATCTTGGTGGGAAGTGCTTCAGTGGTGACGAAAAAGTGAAAGCGGCTGTGAACTCTTGGCTGTCAGACCAGGCGGCAGACTTCTTTGAAGACGGTTTTCAAAATGTAGTTGTAAGGTATGACAGATGCATTAATAAACAAGGTAACTATGTAGAAAAATAGGCAAAATTATGTACAATCTGAAAATAAATGTTTTTTGAAAAAAGTTATTTTAGTTTTTAAAAAAAAATAACAGCCCTTACTTAAAAAACGACCCTCATAATTTGAATCTAATATATCCATATGTGTAAGGCAGTTCTTGTTATGACTCAAAACTTTTTATTGTTTAATTCTCAGGATTGGCCACATAAAGAGTGGACTGTACTAACTACTTTAATTAGTAAAGAAACAGAGTTTTGACGACTTGGTCATATATTGCTCTAAATTCAATTACCAGCAAGGGTGTATGCCATTTTTTCATCAAATCATTGTAATCTGATTTTAGACTTAAACTAGTTACAAAAAATAAATAACCCCAAAAAGATGTGTACTATCTTTATTTGCTTTCTATTCTGTTTATTTTAGCTATTGATCACTAAGTATTATAAAAAATCAAATATTTTTAATGGCCTTATTAATAGGAAAAAGACCTATTTTATGTGCCTTATTCTCAGGTTGTTTTGTTTGCAGTGTGTTATTTTATATTGTTACATAAAGTAATAGCACTATTTGTTTTGTCTAGCATTGTTGAAATTAGTGATTATTTAAGAGATGAAAAACTGCTTCTAGATGCAAATGGGTTTAATGTGATTTAACCCTACCATTTTTTTTGTAAATAATAAAATTTATACATTATGTTCATGTGTAATATATTTTTGTATGTTTAGGTTAGCAAAAAATGTTTGACGAAGATAAGTTGTTTTTTATTATTATTATCTTCAGAATAAAAAAAAAAAACTACACAATAATTTGTTTATTTAAAAGATAATTGAATGAATAATTTATTTTTTCAGCGGAATTGATTAAATTGAAAATTGGTGTTGATGAAAAAAGATTAAATGTTATCAATTGTGGTGAACGTCGCATGGTACAAGGAGTTGAAGTTGTTGCTATGGATGCTAATCAGTATGTATTGTGTGTTACACTTTTTTTTAAATTTAAATTTCCTAATTTATAATTAAAATTATTTATTGACATCAGAAGTTGTGGATTGTATCTGTTACACAACATTTTGTCACAAGTGTAAGCTAACTTTAAAACTATTCTAGGGGATGATGATACAAATTATCTTTGTTTTACTATTTCTTAGGGTCATCTGTTTATATTCAAATATTTGAATTACTGTGTTTCAGCTATTTATGCCATCTGCTGTAAAGCAGAAGTATTGATCTTCAAACTATCAAGATATTCTTGCAAACCACTATGAATTTCATCGTAGTAATTGAAATGCAATTAGTAAACGCATTGTAATTGAAATTTACTCTTAACGAAATGTTGCATTCACAATTTTCATAAGATGCCGCATTGTTCTTACACGACAATGTGGGAAAAATCTAACTAACCACACCGATCATCAAGATCCATTGTTAAGTGACTGCTTTCAATCATCAGACCCCTTTTATTGGTTGTGTTTCCATACCACTCCAGAGGTAGCAACCATGGTGCGTTGAGATTTTTTTTTTACATGAGTGAAATCTCTCCCTGAAAGACCTACTACAAAATACTCGAATCTCTTTTTTTAATTTTTCTTTTCATACATGACCTTTTTTTTTGGAATGTTTGTATTTGATCCATTGCAAGCATAAATAATATTCCAGGCACTAAGACTATAACTGTACTTGAGACCTGTAACCAAAGATGAAGACACTTCAGCATTTTGTAGCAGATTAAGCTTAGCGATAGTCTTTGTGGTACAGTAAATTTGAATGAAAGCTGAGTGTTTTCCTTGATGCAGTTCTTACAATGTGGTAAATTTTGTTAGTTAATCGGTTTGTTGCACCAACAACAAATTATGCACAACTCCTTGAAAGAATAGTAATAACCGTTTGTGGCCAATTCTGCTTTGTTTTCTTTGTTCATGTTTTCAAATTTGACAATCGCAAACGATCCGCTTCTCTGATTCTATCCACTGGCTTTTTACATAACTTTAACTATTCCTTGTAGAAACATCCAGTTTGTGACACAAATTTTCCAGTTGTGTAGAGGTTGTGGTATGGACAATTTACTATGCAATTCAAACTCGGCTTCATTGTGGTCCTCTGGTATTATCTGAACATCATTATTAAATCTACAAAGGAATTTATCAATCTCAAGTCCCTTGGTGAATATTGTAGCAAATTGCAAACAAGCGCCTTCATAATATCTTCACTGAATACAGTCTTGCCGTAATCTCAATCAATTTTGTGAAAATTCCTCCTAACCAAGCAGCCATCTATTGGCATTTGGATTTTAACTTGGACTTTGGGTATGGTAAACAAAAATG
The DNA here is from genome assembly GCA_010016005.3 of Zanna intricata. Taxonomy (NCBI): domain Eukaryota; kingdom Metazoa; phylum Arthropoda; class Insecta; order Hemiptera; family Fulgoridae; genus Zanna; species Zanna intricata. Next base: position 4,293 of record JAAAKQ030163345.1, on the reverse strand, counting down.
AAGAATCATATAGAATCCCTAATGGACAACAGCAAGTTCTTTAACTGTTAATTTGTTGCAATTGCCGAGGAAGCCGTGACACTCAATCTTTCCATGACGAACACTCAACTGCAAATGTGGTCTAATGTATCTTTCTTAGTCCCATCTTCTAAGCTTCTTCTTAAATGTAATCTCATGCTTATGGTCCCTCCACAGAAATTTATCAGTTTTACTTGTTGGGGATGCCTTATCCTCCTATGCCTTGCAGAGCCTGAATTTATATTCCTTGTTGTTGGTCTTTATTTTTTAATTGATATACATGTATTTATAATTTTCTTTTTTTTTTATTAAAAGGTTGCATGTTATATTAACTAAAGAATGTGTTAAAGATTTTTTGTATAGCTTTTAGATCTTTTTAACATACTTCTTACATATTATCAGAAGATATTTTAAAAATAGATGATTAAACCAAGGTCCAAGTTAGAATAAATTCTAAAAAAATTTAATAATTAAATTTATACTACGTTTCTGTGCTAGTGAAAAAATTCTACATTCAATGCTTACACATAAAGTATCAAAAAGTGGCTCTATATGGCTCGAAACTATACTTATTTTATCCATTATTTATTGGTATAAAAATTTAAAACTTTTTACACAATAAATTGATAGGAGGTACATTGTATTAAGTTAGGAGGGTTAGTAATTTTGGTTTTAAAGAATTGCAAATATACTATGAAATGTTCGTGAATGTCCTCAAGGCTTTCATATTGTAACTGATTGAGAATTTCATATTTGATTCATTGTAGGCTGGTACAGGTAATAGGATGACTTTGTGCAGCAGTAATTTGTTGTTTAATAACTCTGATGTTCATCATCCAATACGGATTCAAATTTCATTAATAAACAATTTTTAAAATTCAAAATATATTTAACAAATATGGTAGTCCTCTGGTAGTCCAAATTGATTTCAAACTTAAAATATCATCAGGTGCAGATATTAATCAGTGTATTTTAGATGATCTGTGAACAAGCTTTCTTTTATATTAGAAATTGTAACATGTATTTTTTTAGCCTCCGGTATTGCTTCAGAGAGTAAGATGAAATGGTAATTTGTTGTAGCGGCCAGGCCAGGATTCAAACCCAAAAAAAAATTGACATATACTATATGTTCTTGCTTATTCTACCAATGTCTTACTGGCTGATAAATGTGGCTAGGTATAACCTCTACAACTAAGCTTTCTTACTTAGTACTTAATGAGTCAATGCTATTCCCAACTTATACAAAAAACCAAATATGTGCAAATTATCAATGGATGATGCCTATACATGGTGGAATTGCATAATCAGAAATTGATAAATGAAAACAAAATATGTTTGTTTTTTCACATGATTTATTTAAACATAATTGCAGCCGGCCTCCGTGGCGGAGTGGTAGCGTCTTGGCCTTTCATACCGGAGGTCCCAGGTTTGAATCCTGGTCAGGCATGGCATTTTCACACATGCTACATATCATTCATCTCCATCCTCCGATGTTATACTTAATTGTGGTTCCGGAGGTAAAAAAAAAAAAAAAAAAAAAAAAAAAAAAAACATAATTGCAGTTTCTATACAAAGTACCTTCTTCAGATGTTAAGTACAGAATATTATTTTTAGTTAAGTACTAATATTAGTAACTTAACAAGTAATATATATATAAATGTATAGGCTAGTAGCTCTTAATGATTAATTAAATATAAAAGAAAATTAGAAGTTCAGAAATCAGTATTTATTTATTTACTTCCTCTTTTTCCCAATTAAGAGGATTTTTTTAATATGTATAACGAACAAATCGTAGACTGTTTCTTGAAGCAGAACTTAGGACCAATTGAATAAGCCATCATAATACATTTACTTATTTCTGATAAAATTATTTCAAAACAAATGAATATTCTTTGTAATGTAAACACTATTCTTTAGTATTAGTATTACTACATTGTATTATAAAGGATAAGAGCCCCAGCTTTACCATTAAGAAGCTCCAAATTCGCTGAAAAAATCCCTTTTGTTCATAAATACAGCTTTTTTTTTTTAACAAAAACACAATATCTTTAAAGGTAACCACATTCTTTGCATGAATCTAATGAGCATTTAGCCATATTAATAGCAAAACCTTGCCAAGTGACATATTGTATGAAAGCCCATTCTGCAGCTTTAAAATGACACCAAAATGAGTTCCATCTCTTATAGGAGCTGATAAATTTATTCTTTTGTTTTGGGATTATTTGTTTTACTTTTTATGGAGCATCTTACACAAAAAACTGTGGCTGAAAAGTTTGGGAAAAAAAATTTTCTATCACTTCATGGCAGAACCAAACTTGTAAGTTTTATTTGAATTACTGGACATTAATCTGACAAGTGCATTTATTTTCATTGATTTGATGTGATATGACCCTCAATCTCATATATTATCTTTTTTGATAAATTGATCAATAAAGGATGAATGTCATACTAAACGGTAAACAAATATATCCAAGTATTTGGCTAACTGATGCACAGCAAATGAACATAATCTTCAAAAATAATTTTTTATTTCTTTCTATTGTAAAAGTAGATTGCTGTCTCGTAATGAAATAATCAGGACTTTGCATTCTCAATATTTAGTTAAATATTGTAAAAGAAACTGTAATGTGAAACAGTAATATATTTTTATCATTTATCATTATTAATAACGAGAATATTAATATAATTAATATATTGTGTTTTGTTTGTAGCTGCCCAGGAGCTGTAATGTTTCTCTTTCAGTTGAGAACTGGACAGAACTATTTACATGTTGGTGATTTTAGAGCAGGATCTGAAATGGAATCTTATCCAGAGTTAAAACAGCTTCATATACATAAACTCTTCTTGGATACAACGTCAGTTGATTCAAGTTTGTGATTAATTTACTTACTTATGTGTAGTTATACTTTTTATAAAAACAATTTTACCTATCTATTTTTATCATATTGGATAAGATAGTAAACCGCCTTTATTTCCAGTTCAATTTCTTTGTGGTTTGATTGTCCTGATCTATGACATTTCCTTTCTGTTATCTTTTGTCTCTTCCCTGAATTTTCATGTGGGTTTGCTACAGTTACTGTGCTAATTCTGTTTATGTTAAGACTTTGATTTTTTTCCTGTCTGCTTGATCTTCTCAGTTGATGGAAAAATACTACATGTACATGCTGCGTGATAAAAAACACATCACGCATAATTGGCATCATTTGTTTTCATTTAATGAACCATATTACAAGGTTTTTAGACAAAAAATACTGAATTTTACTTTTTTTAAAAACTATTTATTTATTCATCAGTACTGATTTTTTCACCTTAATAATACTCCCCCTTCAGTTATAATACATTTGTGCCGGAATTTTTTCCAATCTTTAGAGCACCTCTAGAATACAATTTTTGATATGGTGTTTAGTTCCTTCAGCAATTCTGTCTTTATCTCTTCAAAGTTGGCAAAATGTCATCCTTTCAGGTTCTTTTCAACTTGGAGAAGTCACAGGTAGCCATGGTTGGTGAATACAGAGGCTGAGGCATCACAGTGGTGTTTTTAATCAAAATTCACAAACAAGCAGTGATGTGTGAGCAGGTACATTGTAATTATTCAATTGCTATAAATTGTTTCAGTACAAATTCGGGTGTTCTCTTCTGATTGCTTCATGTAAACAGCATAAAACTTCCAGATAGTACTACTTATTGACCATATGACCTGTTAGCAAGAACTCATGATAGAATAAGCTGTTGAAATCGAAGGACAGTGTTCATAACCTTCACATTCTATCGAACTTAAATATCTTCAACTTCTTTCAGACTTGGATCTTCACAAAGCTTCCATTGGGACAATTAAACCTTAGTTTCAACATAATGTCTATACACTCATGTTTCATCATCAGTTACAACACATTTGAGCACCTCTGGATCATTCAGCTATTCCTGATCAATGTTAATGTGGCCCTGCTTTTGGTCAAAATTCAACAATTTTTGAACAGATTTCTGCCACATGTTTTATGTCTAAGACATCCAAAAAACATGCTTGAATGAGCTAAATAATAGGTCAATGTCATCAGCAACCTCTCTGATAGTGATTTGGTATGTTCTCCATAATTATTTTCTTCACTTCAACATTGTCATTGGTTGTTGAAATGTTGGGACATCCAGGGCGCTCATCATCTTAGTGTCTTCACATCCTCTTGAAAATGTTTCTCTCTCTCTCTCTTGTGCATCTGTCTTCAGACAGGTATCAGCTGGACTTCCTCCATTTCACTCAGTCCTGAGCTTCCTCTTTCA
>JAAAKQ030163323.1:0-12664 GCA_010016005.3 Zanna intricata | reverse complement strand
GAGTGAGTGAGTGAGTGAGTGAGTGAGTGAGTGAGTGAGTGAGTGAGTGAGTGAGTGAGTGAGAGAGAGAGAGAGAGTGATTTAAGGAGCTGTTAACGTTGTAACTAGTTTTTGTATCTCCTCACGGGAAGACTAACGCTCCTGCATTACACTAATTCTCTTACATCGAAATATGAGATATTAATAGTAACAGAAAACCTGTACATCGGGAAATATAATTAAAATCTGTCTGTCATCTGTAATAGAATTCATATTTTAAGAATTGAACTCATACCAGAGAAAATTGTTAAATTTGTATAAATGAAGAATAAATACACGTGCACAGATACGCCATTATTGAATAATGTGACAGTTGCTCTCTCCTTCGCTGGATGGTTTTTTTTAGCTACATAGTTTAATGTTTATTGGTAATTAATTTATTATTTTTAATAACTTAGGATCAAAGTTGAATTGCATTTAAATTATAAAATAAAAAATTTAAAGAAAAATTGACAATATAAAATATTATGTAATATTATAAAACGTAATATTTATGTAATAGGTGTTAGTATGGAAAGCTGAAGTTAGTGATTAAAAATCTAAATAAATCATATGTTACTGTTTAAAATCTGTTAAAGGATTCCGAAAAGGATTTATACATGGGAAATAGTTCATTTAATTCGTGTAAGAGGGCATTATGAAAGCTTTAACTTAGTTATAAATTCAATAACTTTTTTTGAAAAATTACATGATAGCATGAATAATTTCCTTAAAATAGAGTCAAGAAATATATATAAAATAACGCTAGGTTTATTACAACAAAAAACTTAGCTTTCTAGATCAACAAGGATTCTTCCTAATTCCGTAAACAGAAAACTGATCACAAACTCATTTGCAAGAAAAGAAAAGAAGTCTCTTAAACATGGTTTCAGCTGATAATTTTTTCAACAGAATAAAAAATAATTATTAAAAAATTCATATCCATCTAACCAGCAAAAAAGATGTGTTTTCTCGAGATGTTTTTTGATCTATTTCAAACCATCATCAAGATATAAAAATAATATAATAAGTTAAAAATTACATAGTTTTGACTGCTTGAATGTCAAACGTTTACTTATTTGACATATTCTGACATTCAAACAGTCATGACTACGTAATTATTTTAATTTCTGACTTATTGTATTATTTTTATCTCCTGATGATTGTTTGAAATAAATCGAGAGATCTTGAGAAAACATATCTTTTTTGTTGGTAAGGTGGATATAAAATTTTTAATTATTTTTTATTCTATTCAAAAGCAGTCATCCAATACGATAGAAAACATGAATCCTTTCATTCACGTTTCGTAGTTCAACCCACATAATCATTTCACATGACATTTTTATTAACTAACTTATACAGCCATAGATATATAAAGGGTTAGGACATAAATAATAGAATAGAAGTACTTTTATTTTAGTTTTTTTTTTTTTTATTTAAGAGGAATATTTGGTTCAGAAAAATCGTACAGAAGCATAAAAAATATATTAATGCTAAAGTCTTAAGCTTTTAAACGATTTCAAGGCAGTTTACTAAAAAAAATTTCGTTTCCCCTATGCGCTCGATCAAACGTAAAGAAAAACTTTTCTTGCAAACTTAAAGTAGTTTGAATACAATCTTTTTTTATCATAAAATATAGATGTCCCTTCAATTTTTTTACTAGTGTAGTAGGTATTAACTTTAGTTAAAAATATCAGAAAAACATAATTTTTGCCTTTTTTTTTTTATCAGCCGTTGCCTAGACCATCTAGGGATATCTCAACGTCTGATAAAAAAAACCACCTATCCTAGACCACCTAAACGCCCCCAATTTTCTGTTGGCCTTTTACTGCCTCCCGGAAGGCCTCAACTTTGCCTACTTTGAAAACGAATGGGCTACTTTGAGAACGAATTGACTAAACGGGTTTCCTAACTGCTTTAAAAGTAGGATTATTAATGGCAATGATATTTGCAACATAATGGAAGAAAAAGGAACTGCATTATTGCTCAGAAATAATCACGCCTCTCTTTTTCTGTTCAGCCTCCGGAACTACCGTAAGGTATTACCTCAGAGGGTGAATGAGAATGATATATATGAATGTGAATGAAGTGTAGTCTTGTACAATCTCAGGTCGATCATTCCTGTGAAGTGTGGTTAATTGAAACCCAACCACCAAAGAATACCGGTATCCACGATCTTACTTTTACTTAATTTACTACTTTAACTTAATTAATTTTACTTAATTTGCTTTATTTAATTTAGGTTATTAACCTTTATTAGTATTTGAACCTTAGAACTCTCGACTTCGAAAACATCTTATTTGCGATGACGCGTTAACCACTAGAACCAGCTTGATGGGCTAGAAATAATCATCTGGAAAAATATTTTCTAATGTTTAGAAAGAGAGTTATTTAGATTTATTGTTGTTTTTATAATTCTTAATATAAGAATATAGGAATATAAGTGTAACTGAGAAATGAACTCTTCTGTCGAATGAATCAGTAGATTAGCACTACTTTTACATAATTAATTAGAATTTAATAAGTATTTATTTCAATTTACACACAAATCTGGATTTTTATGGTATGTAAAGAACCGTTGTTTGAGAATATTAGGGCGAAGAAGAATAAGTCAGTGCAATATGATAAAGTAAGCCGGCCTCCGTGGCGTAAATGGTAGCGTCTCGGAGGTCCCGAATCCGGTCAGGCATGGCATTTTTCACATACGCTACAATTCATTCATCTCATCCTCTGAAGATATACCTTAACGGTGGTTCTAGAGGTTAAAAAAAAAAATGAAAAAAGAAATGCTTGCCATAAATTACAACAATAATTACATAATTGCTTGCTATAATTATATATTTTTTTTTTGGGCCCATAAATTATTGTGTACGAATATGTAAAGAAAATAATAATTCTTTAGAGTTTTATTATAGGTTACAGCGATTGTTCAAAAGATATATCATCATGCATAAAACAAATAATGCAAAAATCATAATTTTTTATTATGTCGTGGATAATTTTTATATTTTATATTATTTGCGATTTATAAACGGTAACATTTACCAGACCGTTCTAAACTTACCTTTCTCCCAGCGATTTTCAAGTTCCACTGTTAAGCATCCAGATTCTTCTTCATCCAAAATGGAAATTGTGATGTCACCACCCAACATTGTTGATTACGATACGTTACAAACAACATGCCAACCAACACACACTACAGTACAGGATCTGAAACAAGGGTAAATAAGATACTTACTGCTTTTTTTTTTTGTAGAATGCACTAATGGATTAAAAATAAAAACATGTGTGATGTACAACTGCGTAAGAAGTAGGCTTATGAAGAAATCGTTTGAAGAGTACTTAAAAAGAAATATTAAATACAATGCTTCTGTCTAAGTTAAATACTGAATTCGGTTAGAATGCCGTCACTTCTGAAATTCCGTATATTTCATATATATATATATATATAGATAGATATTCTCGTTTACATCATGTTTATAAATTTAATGAATTTGCAATTAATGTTAATTATGTCAGTTCTATACTAGAAAAGTGAAACAGGACTTTAAACAGCTCTAATGGTTTACAATGAATGCAGTCGAAAAAAATGAAATTGTAATAAATATTTTATAAAATTATAAAGGAAAAAAGATGTATCGTTTATGATCAGAAAGATGTTTCAGTAAAATTTAAAGTTTATTTGCCCTCATAATTTTAATGTAAATTAAGTAAATGGTTATTTCAAATATTACAAATTTATAATATGGATAAAAGAGAGCTTTAGAAATCTAATTCTTCGACAGTAGAAAGAAATGTGAAATTACCAACATAATATACGTGGAAGAATACTGACTATGGTTTATTTTACTGATAAGATTTTCACGTTAAAATCAGAAAAGAATATGAGGTAATATCACAAGAAAAGAATTTTAGGATCAGGAATATTGTAAAACGTAATTAAACTGATTTTATTGATTTCTCATACTTATAATTTGCGATATTTACAAATAAAGGTATACATAATAGGTTTACTAAATTTGTTAAGGTATTTTATTATAAACCCAACCCAAATGCTGTAAGACTGCAGGAAGTGTGTAAGTGCATTCCTTCATAAAAAAAAACCCAAATGCTGTAAAAAAAACACACCAGCACAAAAATAACACAGGTTTATATATTCAGTCATACCTTTAAATTGTTTGTCTTGATTTTCATGTTTGCATTAAAAAAAAAAAATTCTTTTAATTCTACCAAATATCAGTTAGGATACAAAATTTTTAGAAGTTAATTCACGTTAAAAGAAGTAAATGATTTATTTAGGTTTATTTCCGGGGATTATACATTGCACGATATAACAACAAAAAAGGATTCATTAATTTACTGCTTGTAAATAAGTAATTATGAAAATGGATGATTATGTAAAAGAAAGTAAATTACACTCTTTTACAACCAATTAATTTGCAACATTGGAACATCTTAGGGAATCACATCCTAGAAATTTAAGGAATTGTGATAAGTTGGCTTTGCCAATATCCATAACAAAGTTATTTAATGAGCAGTTTCTAATGGTTCATCGAAATTAAAGAGTTCTGCGTGCAGTTCGATATTTTTTGTTAGCATTATATAATCAGATAATAATTAATTATATAACTTATAATTATATTATAAATAATTTTATAATCAGAATAATAATTAATAATCACAAAAAAATTATTGAGAATTGCAACCTGTAATACTTAATAACAATATTATTAAAAATTACAAACTTAATGGAAATTGATGGATATGTGCTTCACATCTTTTCTAATATCTGATATAAAATGCTAGTTTATGTTAGCGATAAACTATTTTCGAAAACAACCTTTGTCTAATGTCAGATTGGCTGTTGCGATTTTAGACCAAACCCTAATAGATAATTTACATTATATAAAGTAGAATTCCTTTATTTTTCCCAAAAGGTTTCTGAAGAAGTCAATAAATTATGTGTCTTATGTGAAAGATATCTTTCACAAGAGATAGTTGCAGATTGGTTGATGATTTATTTTTAAGACTTTATTTAACTTTTAAATTTTCTTAATTAGAAGCTTATATTCAATAAATTTATTAAAAAGCAAAACTAAAAACATTAAGGAAGACCTGAAATTTTATTATCAGAGAAAAAACATCTTTGTTAAGTCTTGTATTTAAAAAAAAAGAACTAGGAATAATAAAATTATGAATTAAAATCCTTAAAAATGTTTATTTAAAAAAAAAAAAAGTAGGAAAATTTAGACGGAAAATGAAACGATGAAAATAATTCTGATTTTTTATGAAGATATTTAATGGAATTTGAGAAACTCATATTTTTTTTAAATATTTGTTAAACGATATATTCAAGCTATGAATTCAAGAATTGGTTTCATTAAAATTTTATTCATGTTACTTATAATAGCAATATGGGGGTATGACTGTGTACAGCTCTCCGTTTTTTATTTTAAAAAGCAATTAAAAAATTAAAACAATTATTAAAACAAATAAATCTGTTTTCTTATTCATCTAGTCAAAATTATGTAGAAAAAAAAACATAAAAAAAACGTTTAATTATTCACTCAGTAAATCGTGCAAAATTATCGTTTGTAAGACAGAAACAAATTTCTTATGGTTAAAATAACTTTTGTTAATAATGTAGGAAAAAAATCAGTGTTATAATTAAACCACAAAATAAAAGCATGCAAATACATCAGTCATGCAATATTTACCATTGTCTTTTAATTTATATTAATAAAAAAAGAGAAGAAACAATTTTACGTGGTTGAATTTATTAAGTAGTGAAGTGAAGTTCAGTAAATTCATTCCTATGTTGTATTTATCGAAGTTTTCTTTTTTTTCTAGTTACTAAAATATTTTTAATGGATTCCAGTTTTTAATTTGAAACAACACAACAGCCATCGTGTTTAAGACAGAATTTTTAGAAGTTTTTTTTTTTTTTAGGATACTTCTTCCTTTGGCTTTAAAAGGTAATGTCTGCTGTACTCCCGGATTCCAGATGGACTGCTGTCCAGTTGGTACTGCGCTTCTGAATTGCTTGTTTCTTAAATCACAACTTATTTATTGCCTGGGATTTCAATAATGTTTTTTCAATGACTTTTTGATTCATGCACAGATATTCTTCATATAAACCAAAAGTTTAATTGGATGAATAATGACAACAGGTATCATTTTAAAATATTACAACATATGTTTTTAATAAACTGTATAAAATTTATCTCGATGAACATTACTCGTATACCACCTGTATGTATATATACTTGTATATTATTCCCTTCTATTTTCAAAGAAATTCTTCTATTGTTAAAAACATGAAATAGATTAATTTTATTTTTAAAGAATTAAATAACTTCTTTAATCGCAGATTCTTAAAATTTATATTGTCCTTCTGGAAGGAGGGTTTATTAATAATTTTTTATATTCATGAAACGACTATTTTCTATGGATTTTTTTCAAAACCTGGAATCATAAATCATTAATATACAAGCATTACAGGAATATCGATGGAATTTCAACCAAATCGTCAATATTAAAGTCATTTATTGAATTTTCGGTAAACAATTGTTGCTGCATTAAGTTTAAACATTAGTATGTGTGTAATAATATTTAATAAATACTTAATTACTTAATTTCCTATCAAATGACTTCAAAAAACCGGAAGGATACTTAATCTGATCCGAATTTTTTCTAATCTTTTTATTCTATGATCTTATTTTACTTTTTACTAAATGCCAAATGAACAATTCCAAATTTCTTCTTTTGTATTTTAAAGAAAAGTTCTTAGATAATCTTACCGTTTACTGACGTACGAGTATGTTCAGTCGATCTTTTTTTTTTTAAAAAAAAAGAGTTTTCTTTTTAAAAACGTTTCTTTTAGAAAGTTGAGAATATAGACTTCTAAAGAAGTCTAATAGTCTAAATAGTAAATAGACTTCTAAAGAAGTCTATTATATTATCGTAGGGTGAGCTTTGTTTTGTAGACCGTTTGATGTTAAATAAAATAGAAATATATAAACATCTAAAATAAAATAAATAAAACGTACTGCAAAAACCATACTAAAAAATGATACTACTCATTCTATTTTAAATTTGCTGTTTTTGATGTCGGTACCAAATTAAAATCAAGCAATTAACAATTTAATATTAATAATTTACAAAGCCCCTTAATTTGACGCAAACTGTTTCTAGGAAGAAACAGTAATATTTTTAATGAGGTTTAAGAAATTATTTTGTATTATAAGTATTGCTTTTAAATCAAAGATTCTTACAATTTATCTAATTTAATTTTTAAAATAGTGTTTTACTTGACAGGATTATATGTAGTTTATTGGGAGAAAGTATGTTTACAAATGAATAGGCAGTTGAAATAACATGTAATTTTTGAGTAGGTATATGCTACTTTCTACCACGAGACATTCAAACTAATTATTATAATTTAAAAAAAATTGAAAATCTACAGATCGATGGGGTAAATTAGAAATGTTACTGTAAATTTCAAATTTATATTTCATTTTCTGTGGGCTAAATGATTATTATAAGTTTATTTTAATATTTAATAAATTCTTGAAATATAATGCAAATTTAAATAATTTAATACACACATTATATATACAATTCATTATTATAATTTATCTATCTATATATATATATATAATTGTAAATTTAATATGAGCATTTAATACCTTGTGTATTATATTATTATTGTTCTTACTTATAAAGTATTCTATTCATGAAAATCAGAAGAAAATGAAACAATTCCAATGTAATAGTTTCCCAATTTTCATTAAAAAAAAAATATATATATATATATACATATATATAAAAAAGTAATAAAAGATAAAAATAAAAGTTTTCAATTGGTCTTGAAATTTCGACATATTGATATCGGTAACAAATTAAATAGAACTAAAAAATACCCAATGAATCAATCTGGTGCCGACTTCCAAATCATCATTCAATTTGGTGCCGACTCCCAAATACTGAAATTGTTATGAGTATATATAGATTTTTTAGTGCGTTTTTTAAGTCGATTAAATTTTATTTTATATAAAATTTATATTTATATTTTTTCTAATAAAATTTATTTTATAAAATATTTTTATGATTAAAAAATGACAAAATATTCATTTTCAAGAACTGTTTCGTACTATTTTTTTTTAAACATATATCACTATTTACAAAAATTTTATTTTAAACTTTTATTTCTGTTTCTTTTCCAGCTTACAGAAATCTCGTAATAATTTCTAATAGTTTACTTATAATTTTTACATTCGCTTGTGTTTTTCGTGCTAAAAAAAATCTCCCTGGTTGTTTGTCAATTAAAAAGTTCGTAATAAAAGTAAAGGTGTATAACTTTCTTTTTTATAAAAATAAAAAAAAATTAATGTGAAGAAATGATGTAAATAGACACTGTCAAGAAAGAAAAAAGGCTCTCTGATATGAAATATTTAGTGATACAGCTTATGCAATTAATTTTTTATAACTTTTATTTAAGAATTTAAGACTTTTAGAATATCTGAATGATTTGAGGTTGAATGTCAAGGAAAAGATTACAAAACTATGTAAACCACGAAATACGTAAAAAAAAATCCTCAATTAGTTTATGTAGGTTATTTAATAAAAAAAATCTTAAATTATATGAAAAATCTAAACCATAGGAGGTTCCTCTAAAAAATATAAGACATGATTGAAACAGTTTATTTGATGATAATTAAGATGTGAACAAACACGAAAATAATATTGTTAAAGTGAAGACCTCATCTGTTAATTGAAGTCTGTTAAAAGAACTACATATGTAGAAAATACTTAATAATTTATGAAATGTTATTTGAGGGTTTTTTTATCAGCAAGTCTTAAATAAAATATAGTCTTAAATAACATCAGTTTAAAAATAGGTTAAATATTTAAAAAGTTGCAGTTTATTTATTGATAGTTCAAGGCAAACGAGTTCATAATCTGCTGAAATTATACGGATTGTATGGAATACAGGCTGTTGAACTTTTATAATATAATTCAATACCATAATATTTTATCATTTTAATCTTTAAATTATTGTTATTATAATGAAATTTATACCTTTAAAAAGTAAGATATATTTTAAAAATAAATGATTATGTTACTGAATTCTTATTTTTATTTTCATTTTAATACTCGATTAACATTTTAAACTTTGATTTTATTAGAAAATTTTAATAAACTTGGTAAAAACGAAGAGACTTAATAAACAATTGATAATGTAACGTACCATTCTTTTACTCAAGTTATCTTGTATAAGACTAGAATTTCGTAAATTCAATTCTGTTACCGATAGATAATTTCACCCCACTAAACAAGAGAATTAAACTTAACATAGTCCACTTCATTAACTTTCACCTAGCTGTAGTTCTGAGAGATTCCTAAGAAGTTATGAAGTAAAATAAAGCGTCTGGTACACCCAGCATAGCCGCTGTTCGCACACGGGGAACAAATTGGATTTTGCATCCTGTATTTGAGAACAGTCGCAAACTACCACATCACATGGGCTCCAAAAAAGATTTTGAAAATTCAGGATATTACTTTAATCCTACACTATAGATAAATTCACTGTAAATACAATTTAAATATTTTGCATGATTTATTTTAATTCTTTGTTAATAAGTAATATAAAAAAATAAATAGATAACAAAATTGCGTTTGTGAACGCGCGCGCATCTGAAAGTTTGTTTACATTATGGTTGTAAAAAAAATTCCTATTAGAAATTTAACGGCGATGATGTTCAAATAAGAGAGCATTTTGGAGATTTTGCCTCTTCATCACAATTGGTATTACAGATGATGTACAGTTATTACTAAATTTTGTATTGAACCTATCCTTAGTATATAGTATATTTTATTTACTATTGTTAATATTTTTGTTAAATTTTATGTGTTTTTATGTTTGAATATTGTTATGGGGTTTACGGAATGTTTTAGAATTCTTAAAATATTTATTTGTGATTTTTGTCTTTGTATGTATCTGTTTTTATAAGTTTCTATATTAGGTAATTTGCAATTTAACCTAATGTGTTGAGAATTTCAAATATTCAATGTATTTTCGACATATTGGGAAGATTGCTCAATATGCTGATTATGTTATCATAATCAGCATATTGCAGTTTAATAATCAGTAATGCAGTTTAACGTTTTATTTGCGATTTTTTATATTTATAGATAACATTATTTCCACAAATAACTAAAAATCAATCTTTGACAAATCATCTCTACAAAAACTTTCTTCAAAGATATTAACAGCATGCAAATTATTTATTAAGTAATTACTATTAATAAAGTCTGGAGAAAAATATAAGTCGTTTTGTTTCTATTTAACACAACAGAGTTGATTAATACTTATTATGAAGTGAGCTTATTTCAAAATATGTATTAACAAAAAAGATTCCGCCTAAAGACCAAATACTAATAGGTTATTATAGGCATTTCAATAGTGGTCATGGACAAGTTGCACCTTTAACTGAATAATGCAACTTGTTATATTAAGCAAGGCACGCCGTAACAGTCACAGTAGTGATTCATCGTTTTTGGAAAGCTAATTCTAAAACTAGTTTTGAACCTAGAAATGTAAAATTAAATTTCGTCTATGAATTAGTAATACGAGTAATATGAATTAGCATATACGAGTAAATCTCAGGATAAAGAATAACATTCAATATCGAAGTAAAGTTTGTCGTATTTTTAATGAATGAAAACATAATTAGTAACGGCGGTCAGCTGGCTAAGGTGTTGATTTTTCAAAGAGGTTTGCAGATTAGGCTGGATAGCCATTATGCACGTGAAAATTTTCATAAAATTATATTTAAAAAAAAAAAAAATTACTATTCTCGGTCAAAATAATATACTGAAAATTATAGCCTATTCCAATACTACATCCCAAAATATGAGAAGCTAATTTTATGTTTATGAAATCCTAATAATTTTATATTTATATACCCGTTTTAGCGCAAAGGAAAATCATTTATTATTGTATTTGCAACACAATTAAATCCTTTAATATAACACAACAAAAATCCTTTAACATAACAATTCATGCTGCGGAAAGATTTCACCCCGATTTTTTTTTTAATTGGTAGGATATTACAATAAAACATTTTGGACAGTAGTTATTGTAAAAAAATAGGGTTATTTTATGTTATTTGACCTGAAAAAGAACTGTATCAAATTTTTAAGAAAATTGTCATAAAATTTGTTAACTGGTAAGTTAATTTCAGACAAATCTAAAAACAATTGTATATCTTAGGTAACTTTGAATACAACTGCAAATACATTCAAATATATACAACTTATGTTTAATATCTAGATATAGTTAATATCCAACATATATTCAACTAATTTTCATCATTATATCCACTAGTACCAAATAATGAAACTTTTTCTTTTGTTTGTTGTTGCCTTGTTATTCCTTTTGTAATTTTTAGTATAATCAATTTTTTTTATTTAAATTGTATAACGATATTTTATTTTAACCATTTATTAAAAAGAAAATTTCATAAAATAAAATTAGAAACTTACAGCAAAACGTAATTCATATTTTCCCATTTAGAGAGCCTAACTTCAAAATCATTAGCAATACCTTTACCTCATTTATTTTGCATAAATTTTTTATTTTTATTAAAAATAATTTTTAAATTTAGGTATTTGAAGGTCAAATAAAGGTTAGTTGCAGTAGCTGTGTTTATAAAATTTTTATACTTGTACTCGCTTTTTTGTATAAATTTTGTTTTCGTACATTTGTTACATTTTTTTTAGTTTTTATTTTGTTACCCGTAAAAATTTCGAATAAATTTTTAAGTACAAAAAAACAAAATTTAAAAATAACATTTTTAAATTTCCGGTTTTTGATGCCAAAATAAAGGTCATCTCGAGTTCCTCCCCGAGGGGAAAAACGTCCGCCAAGTGGCGTTCCGTTGCCACACCACACCCTCCGTTCATAGCCCTGTAAATAAAGTCAATTGCAACAGCAGTTTTCAACTTGGTGGTGACTTCAACAATTCGGTTAATTTTTTTAGACACCGAATACTTTTTAGACACCGAATAATAATTTTTTGTTATCGTCCGCCGAATACCGTGCGGTATTGATAGCGTCTCTGCCTATCACCTCATACATCCTGTATTCAAATCCCAGTTCAGCTTAGCACTTTTCACAAGCTAAAAAAAACTATCACTTAGCAGTAGTTGTAATTGGGCGATTAGCCTGTGATTGGTTGAGAGATGAAATAGCTTATAAATTAAAACCTACATAATATATTAATATAAAAAATTCCTAAAAGGAAATATACAAAAATGTTTAAAAAAATTGGGTTAAAGTTTATTTATAGGAAAGTTTACTATTATTATTAGTTTATTTTAAAAATAAATTACTAGAAGAATAAAACAAATTTTATATGTATATAGCTTTTCGGCTGAATGGAAAGTCGTTACATTAAACGTAAATATTTCAATAAGCTTTTTCTTTTAATTTTAAATATTTTACTCTGAGATGTTCTGATGATGATGACTAGCCATCAGAAGAGCTAAACGAATGCGTAAATAAACTTTATACAGGGTGTATCAAAACTGCACGGCAATCTCTCGGAAACGGATTCTATATCTAAAAATAAGAAAAAAGTTT
>JAAAKQ030163312.1:0-11316 GCA_010016005.3 Zanna intricata | reverse complement strand
ATTTGACCAACAGGAGGCCACCATCTGCATAGGCCACAAGACACCCACTGAGCAACCTCAGCCACAGAAGATAATCAAGAGAGAACCCAACACACTGCCTTGGGGACAATCCTTAGACAGCGTCGTCTTTATTTCACGGTTGTCTTCTCAGAGCAACATATCCCAATGACTGAAATAACTTTTCAACATCTGTAGTTCATTTTCAGTGCATCCTTGTCTCTGTAATTGGAAAATGGCAAAGGACCATCACAGATTATTAAACACCCTAGAAATGTCTAGGATGATCCCCAAGATATATTCTGCCTCACTGGCCAACACCACACTTATCACACAAGTACGGCATCCTTGGTGCCTTCTCCAGGGTGAAACCATACTGGTTATCCATCAACAATCCAAGCAAAACTAACCTCTCATTTACATGAAGATACAACACTTTCTTAAAGACCTTGCTGATAACCGGTATTAATGTCCACGGCCAATATGATGAACTAGCAACCGGATCCTTGTCGCCCCCCTTGAAACAATTTTACAACCCCTTTCTTTCAGCACACTGGGAAGAACCTGCCAAACAATATTTTATTAAATATTGTTCTGATAATTCTCAAATTAACTCCAACTGAGCGAACTAGGAGCTCAGCAGTCAGTCCATCAAAGCCAAGGCGCCTTACCTTTACCAAGACTACAGATAGCCCGATGTACCTTGGCCTCAGCAACCTCCACAGATAATGCATAATTGTGAAACAGAGCTACCTACCTCATACTGTACCCGAAAATAGTATAAGGTCTCTCCAGCTCTGCTATCACTAGACAAGAGATCGTCGAGTAGTCTGCGTAAAATTCTAGAGATATCAGAAACCACACCCTGCCAGGTCAAGAGAGTGAACAGAAGAATGTCTTTTTTCATTTATATATTAGAACCCTACATACAAGACTTCCCAGGAACCCTTGTATTCCTGGTCATTCCAGGAATGCCATGAATCCCTCTTGGCTGTCCGGACTTTATGAAAATAGTGTGATTCCTGTATTCACCAATAGAACTACCTGCTGCTCAGGATCACTTTCACATTGAAAGGCCCTACATAAACAACAGACTTCTTCATATTCAGACTTCTTCTTTATATTAAGTAACTCCATATTTCACCACGGGGCCAACCTCTCTCAACCAGACCTGTGAAAAATCAAGTGCTCAGCAGCATTCATAAAATCCATTGTTAACCTCTCCACCAGGTCATTTAGGCCAATCATATTCTACACCCAGATCTAAAACACAAAGTCTGGGTGACAAAAGATCGACAAACTTTTTCCAATCCACATACCTGTGCAGAAGCCAACTTCACTCGACCGGAACATTACATTGGTAATGATTAAGCAAACCAGCAATGATCTCAAACAATTAATTGATGATCACTTGAACAATCAACCACTCTGCAGTTGCAAGCATTGGCAGGAATATACCACCTACCAATGGTAACATCAATATTTGTTCCACCAAACAACTGATCCAGCATACTCATGTAGGTGGGCAACTTGCCAGGTTCATTAAAAACCTACATACCATGTTGGGCTACAAAGCCTTCAACCACTTCACCACTAACATCAGTGAGACCACTATACCACAAATATGACTTAGCACTGACATCTGCACTAATGAGAAGTGGACTCTGACCAAAGAATCTGAGGACCCCAGACCTCAAGATGACGATCAGCAGGGTTACAGTACTAAAAATATGAACTTGCAACATTAAAATGCAGGTTCAGGAATATCCAAATGAATGACAACGTGATGCAAACAATCTAATGCCCTTCTGCACAGAAGAGTGGATAAACTATTAGAGAACAAGAGAAACCTGGCAGGTCACCAGAAACTATAAAAGGATGTTGCAATAAACCAAAATAAAAATTCCTATGAAGAGCAACCTCACAAAGCTCTTCCAGAATAATGTATGCATCCTGTACGTTCAACTGACCGAAACTAACCATATAAACCTATCAAATTACAGTATATGTTGACAGCTCTTTGATAACATGGACACTCCTTGCTGTTTACAGTGCTTATGGTCTTTGCAAAAACGCTTGTAACTAATGCAAATAGGAGCCTCAGTCTTCTCACATCACCCCTCAAGCTTACACTGACAATGAATAACATCAGGCAGGTAATTCCCAGATAATATTTTGTTTATAAAGATATGACTATTGATCTTAAACCATTTAAAATTTTTTGCCAAAAGTTATTTTGTGTCTAAAGGAGATCCAAAACCTTTTCTTATGACTATTAACATTAAAAAGAGAGTAGAAATTTGTACCATCTGCACCATCAGTAAGCCTGGGTGGAAAGGAGAATTAAAATTCTCATCTCTTCACACACCTAACTGCTCTATACATCATATTCTGCTCATAGATCAGACTGGAAATTTCTTAAAATTAAAAATGCCAATATCATGATACTGAATGTAGTTGATACAAATGAGACTAACGTGTTATAGCATTTAAGTTTTATCCCACTCCAGACGGGGGACTTGTAAACAGTCAGATTCATAATTTAAGCTCTGCAATTGAGGAACAAAAAGCTGAACTAATGCCATGGTGGTCCCATCCTTCCCTTATTCTAAATTTACATTACAATATATTTACACTTGCAATCTCCTGATGGCGATCCCCTTCTTTTTTTATCAAGAAGTGTCATGTACTTCATCTGAAACTTCACTTGTTTAAAATTCTGAAACCAAACAGCAATGTTCGATCTGGCCCTTCTTGAATAGTAAAAAGGCTTTTTTTTATGACTTGAATCTTGTTTGTACTCCAAGGAAATTGATCAATCCCTTTATATTTTTCTTAATAAAGCTTTATATATAGCAGAACTAAATAATCCAATAAGGATGCAGTATACTTTTCACTCTACTTTCATTTAACTTTCTCTCTTTTCTTACTTTTTTTTTCTAAATCATTTCTTAGTAAGAGAGCATAAATTAATGTCTCTAGTTAACTCAGAAATAGCAAGTTGTTATTCTAAACATACAGATGTGCACATTATTAGCTTTAGGTGAACATAACAAGTTACTCATTAATCTATGTGGACAAAGTCTATCATTTCAGATGGACATAGTGAGTTCTTGTTAGCTTTAAGAACACAAAATGAGCCTTTCTAACCCTAAAGTAGAGAATAAAATAAAATTAAGTGTAGTATTACAGAATGTTGGGTAAATATACAGACCATTCTTATGCTTTTATTCTGGTTAGGTTACAGTTTGAATTACAATCTTAGCCCTTAGTTAGGCATTTGCTACCACCCCTGAATAATTTTGATGATTTCACTTTTTATGCGTCCATTTTGATGTAATCCTAAATTGCCATTTCAAAAGGGGTACAATATTAAATAATAACACTTCTTAAAAATCTTTTTATGTGCCCAAGGTCCCAAATGGAATAATGGTTGTATCTATTTTCTATGTATGAATCAGAATGACAACTGTGGACATTATGTCTAAGTGTCCCCTTCCATCTCTCTTAAAAATATACATAATAGATAAAAAAAAAAGATTATGTTTTTATTTTAAAAAACACTATGAAATATAGGTAAAAACATTTGAAATCAAAACAATTACAGGATTCATAATTTTTCTAACTATTAATGTGTCTGCATACGTTATCACTGTAACCTATGAAAGAAGTCAAAGTCACCCATTGATCCATACGTCCTAAGTTTTGAACAAGAATAATTTTCCTAGTACCTACTAAGCATACCCAGAAACTATTCTCTTAATCTTTTACTGATTAATCTTATTCTATTCAACTTTTTCATTCTATTTAAGTCTATTCTTATTCTCTTAACAAATATTTTTTTACTTATAAAATACTTAATTTGCACAGTTGACTATGACAAAATTTAATGAAGAAATTAAATCAAAGTAAACAAATCTGTACAAATTATTGTATATAGTAAAAATAACAAAGACATCAAGCAATTACACTGATTATCAATTACGCCATGCTTTCTGACATAGCTTATAACTTCAGGGAATGCTAAAGGGATAAATAGGAAGAGGGCAACCAAGATAGGTTATCTGAATTATATCAAAGGACTTCATAAATATTATCAAATAGAATAATTGACTTGGAAGAGGAAACTCTTGGAGGATGATCACTTTATCCACTAACCCTTGAATTGAGAAGAGGAAGAAGATATATCCTAGTAATGCTTACTTAATTTATATATATTTCTTTTTACACTAAATCTGTACTGCAATTTTTTTCTAACTAAATTTTCTGAGTGATAAAATATTACATCCATATTGATTTTTTATCTTTAATTTGGCAATTTTGACAAATTCATGTGAATGAATTATCGGATGGAGACATGGAGCAATATGTTCCAGCCTACCATGCTTAATTGCATGATTTCCAAATACAAGATTGCCGGTACACAAGATGTTGATTTCTGATGAATACACAATTAATCGCAGTTGATGAGTGAAAAATGTAGTTTTCTGAGGTGAAAGAATCCTCATTTTTTGTGCGAGTCCGGAAGGAATTCACAATAAGGGCTGAGATGATATCACAAATACTTGTTTGAAACATATTTTTTGAAATTATGTGAATGGTGATTCACATAATTTATAACATTATTTACCAATTTTGTAAAGACAGCTAATAATTTCAAGAGTAAGTTCAAGGACATCATCAAAAACATCTGGAACAGCAAAATCACGCTACAGCTCATTTTTCTCTTTGAATACACAATTCTCTAGATGAAAAATTTCCAGACTGCTGAATTGGCTGCCGTTCACAAGCATCAACCGCACTACTGCAATGGCCATCACAAAATCACAGCCTGTAGCTTGATTGTTGTGTATCAGTGTCAATACATGAACATGTTTGAGCCAAAAATTATGAGATGCTTTCCAACGAGTAAAACAGATTCAGAATTCTGTGCATTCAACACAATGGTGTACTCTCATATTCATTGGATAAATAATTTCTAAGTACAAATGTATATAAAAATAGAAAAATATGTATTAAATCCACAACATGTAAAATATCTAGTGATACGGGGATTCTTCAGATATACTGCAAATCTAAAATCCAACAGATGCCAAAAATGCAGCATGCTAACCAATTTCACATACATGATTTTATTAAAAATGACTTTAAAACCCAATCACTCCAAATTAACATATATATATATATATATCAAACAATCTCCAAATCTTATAAATACTTTTAAAGTACTCTTTTCATCAAGAAACATATCAATCAGAACATTACCTTCAAGAGCTTTAAACAGTCTACAGAATTCATGATCCAACAATAAATCAGAAGGTGTGCGAGGACGAAGCTGTGGTTGTTTAAATGCTGTGCTATACATTTCATGCCGAGAAACTTCTCCAAGTTTATCAAGAAAATTTTCAAGTCCCACTCTCTTAGCTATTAAGTGTCTTAAATCCTCCTAAACAAAAAAGAAGAAAAAATGAACGAGATAATTTTTAATATCCTCCATTTCCTTTTAAATGAATTACTCATGGTATCAAGGCCAAGGTAACTTTTAACCATTAGTGCTTCATTATTTCAGAAGATCCCCACATGAATTGTTTTTCTCACTTTCATATATCATATGTTTTTCTCATTCATATATCATTGGTAATCCATTACCACAAACTTTTGTACCTTTACTACATTAATACCCCTGACATTTTTAATATGATAATCTAATCTAGATTCCTTTATAGTAAGGATTACTAATTTTTTTTTTTAACCTCTGGAACCTGAAGATATAAGTATATCTTCAGAGGGATGAGATGAATAAATTGTAGCATGTGTGAAAAATGCCATGCCTGACCGGGATTCAAACCCGGGACCTCTGGATGAAAGGCTGAGGTGCTACTAATCGTGCCACAGAGGCCAGCAAGGATTACTAATTAAATTTCTATATCTAAACTTCTAAAAATCATTTGTTTCCAACTTTTGTATTAAGTAACAGTTGCCTTGTGATATCTCGTTTATCACTATCGGTAGGTTCTACTATAAAGTGATTGTAAAAAATTTTTGATATCAATGAAAATTACAGTCAACAATATATTATAAAATAATAACAGTGATACAAAATCAGCTTTTCATTCAGTTGCTTTGGAAAATATCATAGTTTAAAAATTAGTTAATAAGAAGCTACATTATTTCAAAAGAATATAAAATAAAATGTTAGTATATGGATGGATGATTAGAATTTCAAATTTAAGTATGGAACAGAGCATGAGGAAAAATGAGACAGCTATGGATTAATTAAAAGTATTAAATATTAAAATAAAAGTATCATAACAAGGTATACAATAAAGTACAGCCAATATTTTAGCAGTATATACTTCCATGAATTATTATTCATAACACCTTTAGCGTGCTATGATCTTATGTTACGTGTTATGTTTATTTCCCCAGATGATTTCTAAAGCAAGACTGACTTCTGTCATCAGCTAATAACCAACATGTTTGTAACCTTGTATTTTCATTTAATATTTCATAAACGGATTTATTTAGGATGGAATAAACAATTCCCTTAACGAACATTTCTGGGGATAAAAAAATTCACTGCTACATCTGCCTCTTATCAGTATCAGTTTCCTGTCAGTTTATGGGCAGGTACCGTTGGAGATAAGCTGATTAGTTTTTCTCTTTAACAGTTTGATTAAAGCAGCTTTTCACATATTTCTCACAAACTTATTCTATAATGAAACGGAAAATATTCCTTTAGTATAATAAATATAATTCCTGCACATTGATGCTTTTGAACATTTTTCTATTAATCACCAGGTAGTTCCAATATTATCATTTTATGGAACAGTGAACTGAATATTTAGTTCACTTTGTCACAAATTTAATTTTCCTGAACTTTAAACTATGAGGACATTTGAAGAACATGGTAGACACCACGTGAATTGAGAGTTAAGATAATTAGCTGTTGTCAACAAATTAGATTAATACCTGAAATATCTAAATATGTTTAAGCTTCAATGATTAGGCGGGCCT
Organism: Zanna intricata; assembly: GCA_010016005.3. Lineage (NCBI taxonomy): Eukaryota > Metazoa > Arthropoda > Insecta > Hemiptera > Fulgoridae > Zanna > Zanna intricata. The sequence continues at coordinate 4,302 of JAAAKQ030163312.1, read as the reverse complement.
AATTTTGTTTTCAATAAATGTTAAGTTTTTATAAAAATCACTAATACCAGTTACCAGTTTACCAGTGTTACCAATTTAGTAGTTAATATTTATCAATCATTGCTATTTGATTGGTACTGATTAATATTATCACTGGTGTGATAAAAACTGTCTGTAATTATCCTGTAATTTTGACCATAGAATCAGAATAAATTTTTCATTATAACTTTACTGCCTACCTTAAGTTCCATTTGACACAATAAGAAATCATTTTATTCACTTAAACACTATGCAACACTAAAAAGAGTTGCCAAATTTCATTTAAAAACAGTTCAATCTGTTCAAGAGATAAATTTCTATTTGAAAAAAAAATGTGATGATCAGACAGATAAAAAGGTGTTTTCAGACCTCTTAATAGAAACTGAAAAACAATGAAGAAGCATCCTGTTGTTTTATGTACTATCTCAAGGCAGTAAACCTAATCCCAGACAGCATGATTAGATCAATCATTTAACACAGTAACTGGCTAAATAACCCCAATATTTCAACCAAATGTTATTCATTGTGTAGAAATCTTCTTTGGTTATGAATTTAACAGAATTTAACACATATATTCAGTATCTAAACTCTGAGATAAATGCAGTAACCTTACAATTATTGTAGTATAATAATTATATTAGTGCTCAAAAGCATCCTCTAAGTGTTGTTTTTTTTTTCTGTTTTTTTTTGGAGCACAAAAAGTGTTATTAGCACCTGGACATAATATTATAACAAACAATTTAAGTGAATAATATCAAACTTAAAAGTTAAATAACAGTAAGATTAAATAATAAATTAAACAACATATAAGATTAATAATGAAAAATGTTTCTTACACAGTAAAGCATACAAGTAAGTGTCTATGTTGTATACAAAATGCGAAATAAAACCTCAATGAAATAACAATAGTAAAAATCTAAATTAAATAAAATTGTGTACTGTGTTAAGAGACAAAACGCATACAATTAACATTCCATACATACAATTTCACAGGCAAAATAGTAAAACACTAAAAAGTACATGACAATAATTATTTCATTTTAAAATTTTGATGCACAGCCTTAAGAAATATCAATACATTTGATAAAATGTCATATTTTTTCATAAAATATTTCATGTTAGCCTGTAATTTAAATCTCCGATGCAATGCCGCATAACAGATACAATCCTCAAAAATGGGGTGTACAGTTAGTTGGTTATCACAGCAAACATGAATAAGTCATCGGCCCACTTAATGAGATGTCAATGAATGAGTTTAGTGTGCCTTATTGGCAACTGGCAAATAATAACCTCCTCTCAATGGTTAATCCTTCATGAAGAGCTCCACAGTGACAGAATGCTCAAAATTTATTGTTCACTATAGTATTCCATTTACTTTGCCATTCATCATGAACCACCCTCTCCAGAAAACAGACACGATAAACCAAAACAACGTGACTACAAAGAAACGACGTGATACAATGTGATTGTAAATCACATACAACACGGTGTGTGGAGGATTTCACCAACTGCCTGAAAGGCACTCATGAAATCTGAACAGACAAATTAGACATCAAAATATTGGATTATATTTAAGGCCTTATTAATAGCATATAGCTCTGTGACAATAACAGTAACGATGCTGAGAAGACCAAACATGTATGTTTTATTGACAATCACAAAAGCACAACAAACAGAATTATTGTTTTTAGAGCTGTCTGTATAATTACAGTATCAGGATTTACGCCATTTACAGTATTATACAATTTTTCTTGTAAAATAACTGGATTCTTGTACTTTTTTTGTGTCAATAAAGCCTAAAGCAATAATTTATGACAAAAACCTGCCAAAGGGTTAATACCGTTGAGAATCGGTAAGAACTGGAGGTATTTATATATTTATAAATAAAAAAAGGCTATGAGCTCTATGCCCAGCAGGGCAGTAGATCTTGGCTGTTCCTGATATTGATTAAAATGCAGGATGACAAACACCACAACATAGGTCAGATGATTTGGTTGCACTTTAATGTGATCTACATAAGAATAGATCAATTAGTTTCATCTATTACCAAAGAGATGGCTCAGCACTGTCCACTAGAAGACATACTATCGGATTTCAATGAAACACACTTTTAGCAAAATGGATATATGACTGAAGGACTATATCATGCATCTTAAGAGTGGTGGCACATGTGGGCAAATAAACCACACAGCCATAATCCAAGCACGAATGGACCAGACCTCAGTAGAAGCATAACATGCTTATTCGAACAGCTTCCAGCGAGTAATAGCTAGATCTTTCAGATGTCTAGCATTTTAGAACATTTAATTTTCAGCTCCTTTAAATGTGTTACCTACATCAGCCAAAAATCAAACCAAAATCCTAAAAATTTAACCTGGTTCACCACGTAAAAACAGTTTAAGGTTAACATGTTTCCTCAATTGGGAAAAGAAAATGCATTTCATTTTTCCTGGGAGAAAACATGAATCCAGTCTTTTCACACCAGGATTCTATCAAGTTATTGTGTTTTGGAGCAGCTTCTTGGCAGTAGTTAGAGTTCTACAAGCAATGTTAATTAAAAAGTCATCTGCAATTAATGAATACATAACAATTTTCACACACAGTTGGTTGGCTACAGCAAACTCAAAAGGACAGACTATTGAGAAAACCTCTGATAAATATAAGGAGATTCCCTTGTATATTATATTCATGCAGTGTATTTAGTTTTCCTCTCCTTCAAGCCACGTTGTACACCTTTTGCATATCAAAAAATACAGCAATGAGAATTGGTGAAGTAGGAAGGAGATTTGAATAATAGATTTGAAGGAAACTACATAATTGATAAATCATCTACCTTGGCAAAAACCACATTGTTTGAGGACATTTACACCAGTTCTCTCAAGGTACCACAATAGACAAGGATTTATTATTATCGTTCCATCAACTTGCATAAGGTGCAGGTCAAGGATGAAAGATGATAACTTGAAGGGCACATCTTTATCAGGTTTCAGTATGGGAATTACCAATACTTCTGACCAAGAAACTGGAAATACCTGGTCACAGGATATTTTTTTATAGACAAAAGATGTGTTTGCAGTGTCTGGGAATGAGGTGACATACTGAGGCTGATACTATTGTTTCTGGGGGAAGTGTCACAAGAATTATTCAACGCATACTTCAGCTCATCAAATTCATTTTGGAGGACTCCAATAACAAAAAGGGCATTTTCTATCTGTAACTTATACCTCATAAACTTAAGACAGTATGACGATATAAGGTAAACTGACAAAAACGAGTTTTCCAAACGTATTTACCACAACAGATGGTTTGGTGATAAGAATACCATTGTTTTCCAGTCCAATGGGTAGTGGAGGTTTCCTGATCCACACATGGTCTGAACCTTTTCCTATACAACTGATGATGGAGTTGTCAAAGAAATGATATCAATAAAATTCAGCAACGATTTCTATTAAGTACACTGAAACACTAGGTGGCATACAGACCCTACATTCTGGAAGGTACGGAGCAATTCTGTGGTACACTTTTGATTGAAATTATGTAAAGCTCTGAGACAATTCCTTAACATACTCTTGCAGTCTTCATCCCATCAAGGAAAATATTTACAAATATTAGACAAATTCACATGTGCTACTGAATATCAAGTGTGTAATCATAGCAAGTTGGTGGACCATACTACCACTCCTGTTGTGATGGCCAAAAGAATCTTTATATCCAGTTCATTTTCCCAACAACCCAACAGTGTGACAAACTCTGAGGTAAATTACTATTATCGACTGAAATAACAACTGGCCTGTGATTGCTTCCAAACAAGTTTTTGAACAAGCACAAAGTATGGTGTGGAAGTAGTAGTACTGAACACAAGGACAGATAGATACAAAAATGTACCTGATGAAGTTAACAAAAACATGTAGACTTACCCTTCAACAACCCACTCACCAGGCTGGTCTAGTGGTTAACGCATCATCACAAATCAGCTGATTTTGAAGTTGAGAATCCTAAGGTTCAAATCCTAGTAAAGGTAGTTATTTTTATACAAATTTGAATTCTAGATCGTGATTATCAGTGTTCTTTGGTGGTTGAGTTTTAATTAACCACACTTCTCAGGAGTGATTGACCTGAGATTGTACAAGACTACACTTCATTCATTCATATATACCATCCCCATTCATCCTCTGGAGTAATACCTTACGATAGTTCCGGAGGCTAAACAGAAAAAAGAGAGGACCTACCCTTCAACAGGCAAAGATCCAAGTTGCACCTAAGTCAATCAACTACAGTACCTAA
>JAAAKQ030163290.1:0-12665 GCA_010016005.3 Zanna intricata | reverse complement strand
TAAGATCTTACAAATGTCATGATTAATTATAATTTAGATCAGTTTTGAATTATTTTAAGCCAATTAAATGTTCTATTCACCAGATTTCTTCAACTTAATCAAAATTTATGTGAGTTGACCATTAGAAGTAATTAATAATTGTAATGTCGATGTTAGTCATATTACACCATTCATCAATTTAAGTTAGATGGAAGAGAGAAAATAATTTTTATTTTCCTTACATTAAACCAACTCATCAGAGACTGATTTTATTTTTAGAAACTCATATAGGGCTTTCTTAATTTAGTTTTATATTATTTATGTAAAAATATAAATTTCTAGATGAAGCATGGTAAAGATTTTCTGTCATTGTGAGATCTAGACATTTTCATTTGTAATAAAGCAATTTTTTTTTTTTTTTTTTTTTTTTGTCTATTGGTGTGCTACAAACGGATCTATTTAGATTTATAATTATTACAGTAAGATGTGATAAAAAGATCAAAACAATCAGACATATTTCTGATTTTTTAAGTATTAAATGTTTTAATCAATTTTTCATATAACTGAAGAGGAAGGAGAAGCATTCTTGTTTCTTATACACTTATGTATTTTATGATCTAAGTGTTGATGTAAAGTTAAGATTTTTTTCTTAATTTGTAGCTTATACTTTGATATTCTTCATTCTTTAATCTATATAATAATACACACAAATATCTCAAGAAGATATTTTATTGCTTGGAGTACATATGGACATGAAATTTTCATATGCATATACATTCACATACAAAATGTATATAATTTTTGAGTCAAAAATGCCAAAAGATGAATTATAATAAATATTGAACATAAATAGTCTATTTATAAATTAATTTAAAAGTATAAACATTCTCAATGATAAACACATTTTTATAATCAAATATTATGTAGAAATGTTTCAGTTATCTTTATGACCAGCCCTTAGTGACTGGTGCCATTCAGATATTGACATTTGTTGATGATTTTGTATTAGACAAAATATACTTATGTATATATTATAACATATAACATACAAAATATACATATTCTGAATTCATTCTAAATATGGACTGTCAAATTAAAAAAAAAATACTACAAACAACAAAATCAACTGAAGTCAGTATGAGAATAGCAGCAAATATCACTGAGAATAATTGTAAAAAAAAAGAAAAAACATTTTGAAATAAGTTTATTTTTTTAAAAAAACAAAAATACCATTTTATTATAAAAATTGGTTTGGTTTATCTTACAAAGTTTATATTTTTAAATTAATATTATTGCTGATTGTCAGTAGAAAAAACATAGCAGTCATACATCTGACAAAACCTACTTCAAGCAAAAAAATTATTGGAATAATGGTTTTCACAATTGTTTCAGTTATAGTTCAAATTTTGTCCATTAATTAATGTTTATAATTGTACTTGGACTCTTTTTACGTAATAGAAATGTCCTAGCGTAGTTAAAATAATTGCAAATATTGTATATATTTAGCTTTTCGTTTACTGAGATAAAGGAGGAAAAAAGGATTAAAAGTTTTACTTTGTGTTATTAATACATTTTCTGAAGTTTGAAAATCCATCAGAATTCACCCTCACATTAATAAACATTAGGAAGAGCAAAGGAATGAGGATTTTGGGGCACCTTGCATTCTACATTTTGGAGTAAAAATACAATTTATTACATTAACGGGTTCTCTGGAAAGTAATTAAATGTTCTCTTCTCTTGCCTTTTCCCTAATGGATTCTCTTATAAAAAAAAAAATTAAATTTTAAATATCTACTTACAATTGATGCAATATGACTTTTATCTAGTTAAAAGAAGCTCATCTATTCGATAATAATTTTTATTTTCTATTTGTAATGTTTATGAGAAAACTGTTCAGCTTGTGAAAAATAAGCATTGTGGCTCAATTAAATGATTAAGTGGCATGGCTCAATTAAATGAGAATAATATATAAAAATGAAAATGAAGTGTTCTTGTTCAGATTCAAGCTGACCATTCCTCAGATCTATTGTTAATTGAACCTTAACCATCAAACTACATTGATACCCCATTAACTGGTTTCAAATCCATATAAAAGTACATTACCTTTACACTAAGATTTGAATATTAGAATCTTTAACTTTGAAAATCAACTGTTAAGTAGCTAATAATAATTAAGGTTTTATTTTTCCATTAATAAGAAGTACAGAATTAAATCAAATGTTGTACTAAAATCGAAAAGAGAAAAAATAGAAAACGGAATTTTTGATACCTATATTATTTAAAACATGCTATAAAAATTAAAAAATTTCTGTCAGTAAACAATCTTTCCCTAGGATTATGCCGAAATTTTGTAAAATTTGAAGGGTCATTTGAAGTTACAAAAAAATTGCCAGACATCAAATCACTTGAGCATGGTATTCAATTAATTGTTCCTTGTAGACCTGTTCAAAAAAAGCTTGATTTAGGTACATAGCAAGCTACAGATAAATATATAGCTTGATATATTGTTAGATATATACTAAATAGCTGATGTCAAACACAGGATTGTTTAATAGATCTGAAATAACATCCACAGTATGAAATGTTTATTATATTTCAGCTAATAAAATAACGCCCATATATTTCTTTGTGATATTTTGTATCCCATTTTTTATACATTTTTTGTGATCACACACCAAACATGAACTCCATGTATATTAAGTTACTTGTCGATCATTAATAATACATAGATTGTTCATCAAACCAATAAACAATTTCTTTTTTGTTTACTAGGATATTCAATTTGAAGAAAATTTCATCAGACTGTATCACTGAGCAGAAGTTAGTTATAATTCATTCACAATTAATTCCTCACAGAATTACCTTTCTTTCGAAATCATCTAATAACCTTGATGGAAAAGGTTTAAACTTCAATTTCTTTATAAACTTGATCTAAGTGTTTCCAACGTAATTACCCAAACATTAATTAAAAATTGATGTTTGAGAGAGAAAAAAAAAAATAGAAACTTATCGGTTTCGTATACTGTTGTTTATTGAAGCATTTATGAAAGTAATATTGTTAGGCAATGAAAAGAAAATGTTTATATGATTTAGAGTGGAATGTACATACCTTCCTTCTAAGCAAAAGAATGTGGGAATTTGTAACCTGTCAGGCTTGTCATTTTGTGCACCAAAAAAAAAAAAAAATGTTGACATTATTAAATCATATTTTCCTAAGTATAATTTATTAAATCATTAAGATGAAAAAAATTAGCCCAAAACATTTAAAAATGAGCTTAATACCTAAAATGCTTATTTTACTGATATTGAACTTTACAGTTTGATGAATAATACTGAATGAAGTTTTGTGAAAGAGGTGTCCCTAGATATTTTTTTTATTTCTTGTGAATAGTGATATATTTTTTTCTCATTTCTCTGTAGGTGAGAGTTTACTAAGTAGTTTATAATTCAATTGAATACTTCTTCACATAACACTGTTTTTGAAATAATGATGATTTCATTTTTAGGAAGACAGACGAAGCCTTGTTTTGGAAGATGGCTTTTTTATTTTTAGAGGGAAAACAATATGTTGCTACATATCTCAAAATTGTTTAGTTTAAATTAATTATCAGTAATCAGCTGGTTTCTATTGTGGATAAAAAAAATCCAAGTTTCTTAAAGGATTGTAAGTGTGATTTTTTTTTTTTAACCTCTGGAACCACCGTTAAGTTATATCTTCAGAGGATGAGATGAATGAATTGTAGCGTGTATGAAAAATGCCATGCCTGACTGGGATTCGAACCCGGGATCTCCGGATGAAAGGCCGAGACGCTACCAATCGCGCCACAGAGATGCGAGTGATGGGTAGTCTGAAGAAGGTTTTGTTTCTTGTTGTTTCTCTGTGGAATAATAGTAACTTCTCATCTCTACCTCCTTTTCTTATACCTGATCTTTTCTTCCCTTTATGTTCTGCTGGCATAGATCTATGTAAAGTATGTAGAGAATTATAGAATTAATGTATCCATCATGTGATTTGGTGGATGGAATGATTACTTATGAATTCTGTTCTTGTCCACTGGCAGCCAAATGACTGAAATGCTGTCAGATAAAGCCTCATAACCTTCCATTACGTGAGCATTTGGTACAATGGATTATTTTAATTTTTTGGACAAAATTACATTATGTGTTATGTACATACTAATCATTACATTTTTGACTCAAAACCAAAATAAAAATTTATATGAAATGATATTTTATTTAATTAATTAAAGACTTAAACATGCTAACCCTATATATATTTTATATATATATATATATATTTTTTTTTTTTTTTGAGACTAGATAGTTCATTAACTTACTGGCTGTTGTGCTAATAAAATTTAATATTAAATGAAATTTAAACCAACAAAAAATTGTAAATAAATATTAAATTTAACATATTAATTCCAAGAATTGATTTTTGAGGGATTCCACACATCTTCAATTAAAGGATCGTGCTACTTTATGAATAATTAATTTTAATGTAATTATAGAATTAAATACCAACTGAGATGCAGGATCTTTTGAAAACGGATTCTTGGAATCAATATGGTAAGTTTAACCTATCTTACCTTTTAACCTTTACTGTACTTTGTTGGTTTAAATTTCACTTAGTATTTTATATATATTATTTTTAGGCTGAAATTGTTAAATATGATAATTCGTTTTTCAGAATAGACGTGGATTGACCTATAAAAAAAGATTTAGTAATAAATATAATACAAGATTAACACACTCTGTAAAAAAACATTCTAGAATGAAAAGATTAAATTTTAGCAAAACAATGAAAAAATATTTTCGTCGTTATGTTACTTATACAAGAAATACTGGTTTTACAAGAAAAAGAACGATAAAGCCAAGATGTAAAAAAGGTCTCAAATTAAAAATGAAACGTATAGGATTTTTAACCAGTAGATTTGTTTTAAAATCTATTAAAAAAAAGAGAAGAGAGCTTGTAAAAAAAATCTTCAACAGAAAAACAATTATTATAAAAGGAAGCATATACTTTCTAAGAAAAAAATTTAAACGAAGAAGAGGTTTAACAAGGAGGCTGTGGACATTAACAAAAAAAATTACTAAAAAAGGATATTTTAGTAGAAAAAAATGGACTTGGAAAGTTACATTTACACCTACGAAAAAATTAATTATTCCATCTACTTATTTGTCGAGAACTTTAGTTAATGATAAGTCTTCAGTTGAAAAATATGATAGTGATTATTTTGATTTTTTCTTGAATTATTAAAAGAATTACAAAAAGCAAGAAACAGTAATAGATTTTAAATTATCATCTTCAGGAAAAAACAGTATCTCAGGTTATTTTAAAAACATTTTCGCCAAAGAATTATAAATAAGGTTATGATAAATAATTCTGTATGTAATTTTCTGAATTAAAATTGTAATACCTTTAAAGAAAAGTAATAAAAAATTACAAGTTCGTTGTAATCAACTGGAAATACATTTTCATAAGTTTTTTTAAATTTCTGATTCAGTGTTGTTTTCTTGTAACTATGAATGGGAGTAGCCTTTACAGAACCATATTTCAAGAGATTTGAAAAGCATATGATGTATGAATTGTAGCATGCAAGACTGCTGTGCAATACTAGTGTGTGTTTCTATATATCACATTTCTCTGCTTAAATATAAATTATTTATTTAATTCACTTAATTTAATTATACATATTATTTCACATAAAATAATTTTAAAGACCCATCCTGAAGGAATGATTTCTTTGTTATGTAACCTGACTCTGTTTTAGGTCACATAAGGAATTAATGGTATATGAATAAAAACAACTTCCTTGATGAAAAAATATAATTTAACTTTTTTTTTTTTTTTTTTTTTTTTTTGCTTTTTTAACTATTCTTGGCAAGTTACATCTTTGCCATTAAGTAAAGCTCAGTTTTAAACTCAGTAAAGCATTTCAAAAACTAAATGATTTCGTAACTCAAAATCCTGAAGAAAAGTTAATAAAAGCATTACTTTTTAGTTTGACTTGATTGATTTAAATTTTTTGTACCAGATTAAAACATTACTAATTTTCCTTAATGTCTTTCACATATTTAAGCATTCAGATCAATGGTTTTCTAGTTTATAGGCCATTATTGTTAGAAATAGTTGTTTTAAAAAATAATTGTTTGTTTTGATAAGCTGACTAAGAAAATACAACAAAAAATAACTGTTATTGTGGTGTGAAGTAATTGATATTTGTAAATGAAATTTTAATTAAATATTTCACATCAATTTAGAAAACAATTCTCATAAAAAAAAAATCATTAATCTGGAAGTTATTTTACTCTATAAGTAGTGGTGCACAATGTAATCTATCCAGTTTATGTTATGGTACTGTACTCTCTTTCCTCTCTGCAGTATATGTGAAGCAGTTGTTACAAAGTCTTGTATATAAGAGATTGAAAAAGACTATTTGTAAAAAAATTTTATTTTTTTGATTCTTAAACTAATAAAAAAATAACCATTCTTAAATGAAACATGTATTATTTTGAAAATTACCAAATTAAGATAAATTCTTTATATATTTCATATAAGTGTAAAGTAGCATTAGATTAAAAAGTCATTATAATTATTGTCGGTACATTTACTTAAATTTTCTTCAGGTTTTTTAAAATAAAAATGTTAGTAATGAAATGAAATTGCACATGTTAAGAGAAAAACTATTAGAAGTGAAGTAAGATTATTCTTGATATTTTTTTTTGTGATGATTATGAAGTGAGTTTTAAAAATTCAAACCCATTAAACAAGATATTGCATGCCAAATACTGTAAGTAAACTAATTATTATTATAAAATTAATAAAACCCTTTTTATTCACCGTCAAGATCTATTTTTAATTTGTCACAGTTTTAACAAAAACCAACATTAAAGAACTAAAAAGTATTATAAAAAGAATATAATAATGATGTTATTCAAGAATTTTTAATACAAGGATATTTGATGTTTTTGTTGCTTCATGAAAAAATATTTATGTATGAAACAGTGACTACCAATAAAAATTGAATGAACTTAAATATACTCTGAAACTACAACTTCAAAAAAAAGATGTTATAATGGATTGTAAATGTAATGTGCTATTGAGCATGCAGCTTAAAAATAATATTAGCTTTGACTTATTGGTTCACACAACCCATGCAAACAAGTACATTAATAAATTTGTCACATAAGACTCATATATCTAAAATATGTCAGGAGTTGTATCCTCTTAAAAAGTGAAAATAAAGTATGAATAGACTGGAAACAGCTGAAGCCACATAATAAAATAATTCCCATATAACACTGAGACTGAACAATGACAGTTTTTCTGTCTGTTTTTTATATTTATTAGGACCAGATGACAAATAGCAATGAATACCACTGAAAATTTAGTAAAAACGCGAGACAATTTAAAACTACATTGTTTCAAATTGAAATAATAAGCAGTATGTTAAATAGATTTTATATTCAATACTTCTATATTAAAAACCAATTCACTTAAAGCAAATGACTCAATAAAAAACTGCAGCACACTAATGTACTGAGAAAAATAAGAAATTGACATTCACAAATGGTAAATATGTATCTTTATAAATAAGAAGAAAAGTGGCTTTGGCATCAATTGTTGTTTAAGTTTGGGAATAAATGGCTGTAGCCACTAACATTTTTAGCAAATTAATTAAAAGATATATTAATCTTTGTACTCAGCATTTCTATTTTCCCTAAAGCTTCTTGAACTGTATTTTTCCCATATCAGTTATAAGCAGCATACTACTGTACTTATTAATCACTAGTAAGTGCTAACAGCATGCCCCATATGAAATTGTGCCAAGCATTGTTTAACTTTGGTAATTTACAAGAACTAGATTATTACTTAAATTTAATCATGAGTATTTTATCTTTATTTCATAAATCTCAGTTTCCAGGGTACTACCCATTGAAATAGTCTAGGTATTACAGAACCATCAGTTAGTTAGAGGTACAAGTTACTACAGCATTGTTTCTCTTTGAAGTTAATATACAATTGATCATTTTTTTTCTCTAATAAAGTTACTAGTATTTTTTATAAAATTATTTTTTTTAGTTGTTTAATACAGAGTGATTCCTCTGTATTCTCATTTATATATTTTCTCACTGCGTTTGATAAAGGTGCTGGCTAACAAATAGCTCTAAAAAGCCTATGAAAAACAGTAATTCAGCTGATTTAAAATTTTATAAATTTTACACATTTCATCTTCCTCTTCAAGAAGTAAAATTGTTTTTTAGTTGAAAAACAATATTAAACAGTATTACTAACTTTTTAAAATTCTATTTTGGTAGTTTTATGGTCATTTTTGGTAATGTTTATATTTCAATAGTGAATCCACAAGAAGAATAGTAATATATCAAAATTTGGTAGAAAGAACAGGTAAATGTCCATTTAACTCCACACTGCAAAAATATAGCTTTTTTTTTTTTTTGTTTTGCGTAGGAAGAGGAAAAAGCTCTACCAGCCACCATCTGCCCGCACAGATGGTAGTATGGGGCTCTCACCCACTAAAATACCTCCCCCTTCTCCTCCAAGGAGCAGCCGGAATCGCCTCTCGATATAACATCGGCCAGCCCTGGGTGTCGTTGCAGCAGATTACCCCTGCCTGCTGCCCTTCTCATTTGGGTTCTTGCAGCAGAGCCCCCTTTGGGGTCCTCTTGCATCCTTAGAGCATGGTGAATCCCCGCTTGTGGGAAGCCGACACGTTTCCTCCTCCAAGAGGCTGCCCTTCCCACCCTACACCTGACCTAAAGGGGCGGCTTGTGCATTCAAAAATGCGTGAGTGCAAAAATATAGCTTGGCCTCTGTTATCCATCCTACTCAATTTATTTTATGCATATTTTTGGGGCAGAAAATTGCACTAGCATTTCAGGAAAAATATTTAAATAATTTTTAGATCATTACTTTACAATTTTACTTTCTTGTACTTCATACAAAGAAGTACTGTAATTGCAAAAAATTTTGGTTTTCAGATTTCAACGGAAATATCCATTTTGACCATCCCTAAATCCATTTTGACTAGTTTCAGATTGACCTATGTACTTACATATGTATGTATCTTGCATAACTCAAAAACAATTAGCCATAGAATGTTGAAATTTTGGATTTAGGACTGTTGTAACATCTAGTTGTGTATCCAATTGAATCAACTGGACCAAGAATGTCCAAAAAAAAAGTCCAAAATCCAAAAAATTTGCATTTTAACTGCAATAATAAGCCCTCACTGAGACCTTTTCAACGATATATCATAAGAGGTATTTAATTTATAAGGTCATTACTATTTATAAGTCTTTCGTTAAGTTGACAAATTAATTCAGAATATGTCTGAAATGCTTCTGTTGCTATGATAGAATCAGCTTGCAATTTCAGAACTACATTATTAAATAACTGTAAAGAACCTTATAAAAACTTCAAAAACAGTTCACTTTCTACATTTTCAAAAAAATCAAATAATAATTTTAGGTATTTATTAGAAGATAAGAAGTATGATTTTAGGCCATCAAAAATGAAAAGAATTCTTTCTATTGCAGGTAACAAATTAAGGAATCTTGTGCTACTATGAGATAATACTTTATTTATTGTAGTCTGTTTCTATAAATTCACAAAACTTTTCAAGTTTCGTTACTCTTACTGTATACTTATGAAAATATTTATACATTTTTATAACAATCCACGGGTAGAGATCACATGCTGTTTGTACTGAATTGTGTATAATGTAGGCTGAACAACCAATTCCTAAAATTGATCTATGTAAATCACTTTGTGAACTTTTCTAAATTCCATTTAGAAAACACATTTCCCTTTCTCTTCACACCACCAAAATTACTGTTAGTATTATCAGCAGTATAACAAATAAACTTTTTTTCAAGTTTGTATTTTTTCAAAAGATACCGAATCCAAATTTGAGTACTTTCACCTGACACTTCATACAAATTAAAAAGTTTAACTTGAATTACCTCCTCCAGACTGAAATATCTTACAACAATCAGAACAAGTTTTACTTCACTTCTGTTTGATATATCCATCGTTACTGTTACATAATTAATGTTTTTTAAAAAACACAATTCATTATCAAATATAAATTGCAAAATAACGTTAATAATTTTCTCACCTTTGGTTCTAACAGATGATAATTTTAGGTCATGTAACTTTTTAGAGTTTAGTTTAGATGTGCAGTCTGATGTTTTGAAACTGAGTTCATGTCTACAGTGTGGTATGAAAATGTAGCTTCTTTAGCAGCACACTCCAGATCACTGTTATTGTTATTTCCATCTCTTTGGCTTTAAAAAAATCACTTATGTTTGCTGAAGAGTAACATTAATAGCACTCCTGTGTTTAGCTGTTTTCATGTAGTCTTTAATACCATCCTTTTCTTTATGTGCAACAGAAAATTCTCCATTACATAGTGTGCAATAAACACTTTCATTGTTACTGTAATTAAACAATTTAAAAAATTTGTATTCCCGTTGCAGGTTAACATTAAAGACACATTTTCTTTTGTCCATTGCTAAACAATGAGACAAAAACAAATAGAGATAAAATTATCAAAAAGTGTAGACGAGTTACATCACACACAAAAATAACATTAACACATTGCCCCTGTTATGTTGCCAAATGATTAAGTAGAAGTTGTGGTGAGACCGTAGCCACATCTCCATCAAAATAGATATCAGCACTTATTCCAAGATCGGCTGAGAGATGTACGGCCGTAAAAGAATGATTAAAAACGGAATGTAGAATTTATAGGTTTAAAATTAAAAAAAACTCCTCACCAGTCATCAAATTCTCAAACCCTGGACAGTACCAAAAAACCAGGACTGTCCAGGCTAATCCCAGACGGTATGGTAAGCCTATGCATAGCCCAAAGAGCCTATGCATATCTCCCAGAATTGCTTGAAACACATCACTATGTTAAACTTAGACAGGAATGAACTTGAACTTCAATTATAAATTTTGTTATTATACTCATTAAGTTAATACCGTTTAATTACTTGATGTGTAATATTACAATACTACATTGTGCACCAGTAAATTAATGTAAATCACGGGATATTACCATTGCACAGTAGGGTGGGAAATAGAGAATGATTAAAATATATTCATAGAAACTTTAGAAAGTTAAATTATTAAATTTAAATTATAAGCATTTTATGATATTTGACAACTGTTAGTTTTATTGAATTTCGATTTTGTTTGAAAGTTAATAACTTATAAGTTATAACTTATTATTGTTTGTAAGTTAAGACTTACAAGTTTGGTCTTATGTTAAAATTAGTTAAGTTATAAGTTATATACCTTTGTACGACTTATAGCACATATTTATCTTACTAGCAAATTGAAAATATATGAACATAGTTATTCTGTTACCAGGTTTGATATCAAAATACCAGAATTTTTATTTACAAGTATATTTAAAAATACATTCTAAATACTGATGTAAAAATTATATTGCTATAAATTTATATTTTAAAGTAGAACAAAATGGTAAGTCAACATTGACATTCCTTGCTGGATGGTAAAAAAAAAAACAACTACCATAAGCAGGATTTAAAAATATTAGTAGTTTGGTTTCAGTAGTTATGAGGTGAAAATAATAGAATAATTACTAGTAGAAACAACATTATAACCAATTTCCTAGAAAGTAGTATATTGTGTTGAACAGTCTACAGAAATCTTTTGTAAGGATCAATGAATAGATACATAATGGCAACTGGCTGATATGATATCAGTAGCATCTAAAAAGTGTGATTAAATGGCAGTAGTTAAAACAATTATGTACATTAATTATCTACTTAGGTTAAATCTAATCGTGTTCTAAAACTGAAAGTATTATTAAATGATTATTACCTGATTTCTTTATATATATAAATATATTACAATATATAATTAAAATAATTAATTGATAGTTTTATCAAGTTTATGTACTATTCCACACATGTATAATCAGTTACCTGCAAATTAAAAGCTTTTTTTAATTATTTTTTATAGGTTATACAAATTTTATTAAAACACATTAAGCCTTATTGAATTCAAACAGAAACAAATTTGAGATTTTTAGTTTCCTATTTCAAAACAAGTTTTAAAATAAACACAAAAAGTATATACTTATAAAATGTTCATATATACAGATGATTTACAATGTGTATGCATATACTAAATGATAATATTGTAAATTTAAAAAGAATCTTTTTAATAAAAGCAAATATTTTATGTAAAAAAATAAATAAATTTAATTCTAAAGAAGATACTACCAAATTGATACTTTCCTGTGGAATTAAGAATATCAAGTCGCAAATTTTTAATTATTAAGAAATTCTAGAAATTTCTACTTGTTTATTATTAGACATCCGTAGTAGAATAGTAGCATCTATTTCTTTTATATAGAACATTTTGGGTTCAAATCCTGGTCAGCTTGCAATTTTTCAAACTCTAATAAAATTCCCTCTCATCAAAAATTAAGTAGTTCAATAATAATTGGGCATTAACCTGCGCTTATAAAGTTAACAATTAAATAATAGCAATTAATGAAAAGCAACAAAAAACTATTAATCAGCATTTTTTAAAATATATTTATACAGGTGTATCAAAACTGCACGGCAATCTCTCGGAAACGGATTCTATATCTAAAAATAACAAAAAAGTTTCCAATAAACAT
>JAAAKQ030163279.1:0-12666 GCA_010016005.3 Zanna intricata | reverse complement strand
GATTCTCATTTTGAAGGTTATGGTCGTCATATAATCAGATAATAATGTTCACTAAGTACTTCTTCGGTTCTCCTTACTGAAGAAGTTCTAGCGAACTTCTTGATACATGCTACATTAGCAAAATCAGTTTCCACTATATCTAATGGCAGTAGATTGATAAAAACCCTTACTTAAAAAACATGCTTTTTCTCTTGTAGTAAAGTTGGAGTTGGGCTGAAGCTGTACCCTTTACTTGATCACTCTCCATCTGGAGTTTGTAGATACAAATCTATATGCTATTACTCAAAATACCCATTACTCAGAGTAATCCATGTTTATTATAATTTAAAAAGATTTTTAAAATTATTTCTTCTTTATAATTTGATTTAAATATAGTTTTCTTAATTTCCAGACACCTTATGAAAATAGAATGTATAGCTTAAAAATAGAATGTGGGCAGAAATATCCAGATGATGCTCCAACAGCCAGATTTGTTTCAAGAATTAACATGACATGTGTTAATAGTTCTACTGGGTTGGTAAGTTGCTTGAGAAAATATTTATCTATATGGTGATTGAGTAAGAATAAAATTGAGAATCATTTGATAATGGGAGTGTACTTAAAAAAATTAAATATTAGAAATGGATATTTTTATGAAATAAAATAAAAATTTCATTATTTTGAGAAAAATTATTTAAATTTAGTATGTGATGTTCATTACTGAGTTTGTGATATAGTAAACTAAGTTTTTTTTTTTTCAATTGTCACCTTAGACATGTTTTACATCTAACCATGTATTTTTTTTTTTGGAAATACATTAGCACACAGTATTGGACTCTTACTGGTCTTATTCGACCACCACTAGCAGACTACTATCACCATTAGGCATAACATAAAATATCACGGTGCGCAGGCTCCACGATCATTTCGCACCTCTAACATTAATGAGAGATTGAACAATGTAAACAGGATCATGAAGAAATATAACACCAATACGACATGATATGTAACTCTACTATACTGGTTTTTTTTTTTTAGCTGTACACCAATAATGTATTACTATTGGCTATGCAGCCATAAATTAAATATAACCTGACGTTTCATGAAATAACATGCTGCCAGATAATATGGTTACAACACAAAACCAGCAAGATCACTCTTCCACAGAAATTACACTACAGATTAATGTATTATGTTCATTCTTTGGACCCCTCCCTTAGGCACACAGCTAACCTTATAATCCTTATGACTCATTCTATGACCTAAATCCCTGCAAACCAGGCATTTACTTGCACTTCGACAGTCTTTAGTTTGGCACCCTTTCTCACTGCAGTTTAAACAGAGGCACATCCTGTTGGGGCCACTGCATCTTGCAGCATGTGACTGCTGCTCCAACATTTGAAGCTCATGGCTTCCTCCACCCTACAATGGACCCAGCTGACATGAACTCTTTTATGAGTGCACAGCCTCCTCGCAGCTGCCTTGTCCACGTGCAAAACCATGTTTGAGGTCTGCCCAAAAGCAGCTCTCTTGGATAAAATTAAAAGCATGCAGCTGGGTTTGCATGCTGCACTAATAATATCAATAATTTTTTTGCTTCTGTGTCCTGATAGGCATCCCTAACCCTAATGGTGGATACCTTAGAAAGCTTCACCCTACTGGCCACAAGACCAGGTAATCTAGTAACTTGTGTACTGTACAAGCTAACTTGTTGGTGATAAAAAGTTTGGTTTAATTTTCTTCAAATGATTGTGAAAATTGATATTGTAAAATAAGGTTACAAAAATAAAGAACCTGAGAAAATAATACCCATATGAATTTTTTTCTACCACTGTGTACTTAGTTTTATTTTTAAACTGAGATTTAATTCTGTACTGTCATTAAATTTGGGGTAGATTAAATTAATTGGTATAAAGATTTATATATGGTTTGCCTAGTTAAGTTAAATTTTACAGGCCGGTGGAACTGGGCTTAATGAATACTTGATCTTCATCCGCTATCTTTAAAGATCAACTGGAGTTTGTGTGTCATGTTAAACATTTACCGATTTTTATGGTATAGGCTGCCAAATCTACATGTGCCACAGGCAGCTAATTTTTTTAATTCTGTAAAAAATTTTATAACTTTAATTGTTAGTGTTTTTCCATTATTATGTTGTTACTTTTTTTAAATTGTAATTTTATTAGCTGCTATTTTTTATCATTGGTTTCTGATTTGAGATTTTCTTTTTAAATATTTGAATTTTCTTTATTTTTTCAGAATTTCTATTTTATTTCAGATTATTTATCTTGCTAGTAACCACTTGTATGAAATTATTACCAAACAGATGAGTCCAGTTTTCTTTTTAAGTAGTAATTTTATTAATATTAAAAGTTACATATAATTTTTATGGAAATGTATGTGTAATCTTTTCTAGAAATTAATATTTTAAAAAAGTTTTATGCTAAAATACAGTCACTTATCAGACACTAATTCCGTTTCCAAAACTATAATTTTATACCAGAGAATAGGTAAGGTAAATAAGAAATTGCAGCTTATGGGTATCAGATCTCTTGAGATTATTGATGCACTGTTGATGTAATGTATTTGGGGATAGGTTCTTCTTTTTAATTACATTGTTACAACTTGATCCATGGGTTTAATTTATTCTTCATGTAGTAATTTTTATTAAAATACAAGGGACTTTCAGGTCAATCCAGGACTATTCATTTTTCATAAACGTAGATACTCTTATGATAGTACAAAATACTTTTATTTTTTGGTGTAATTCCCTGCTAAATTTAAAAATTTACCATAGCATTTCACTAGTCCTGGATAAACTACAGTGTTGAAATATTTGAAGCCAAGAGGACTGACGGTTTCACCTCATCATTGTTGTTGAAATGTTGACCTCCCAGGAACAGTTTCAAGGGCCTGAATAGGTAAAAATCACTAGGCTTAGGTAAGGTCCAACTGTATGGGGGTGTGTGGCGATAACTCCCAGTAAAGATATAGTGTGCATGTTTTGCACACTATATGATGTCTTTATGTGGTCATGGATTGTCCTAAAACAGCACATCTTTAGTGATTGCACCAGGCTGTTTTTTCTGGAGAGCATTGTGCAAATTTGAAGAACTTTGCTATAGCACTCATTGTTAATATTGACTCCATGGGATATAAAATTGATGTGAATGATGCCATTTTTATCTAAAAAGATTGAGACCATAACTTTGTCTACAGAAGCAAGTGTTCAAAAGTTTTTGGAAGGTGGTAAGTTTTTTTTTGCATGGTCTACGGCTTTTGATTCTGGGATGAAATGATGGATCCACATTACATCACAGATAGCAGTTTGATCAAGAAAAAGCTGATCTTGTTTGTCAAAATATTATAACTCTTTGCAGATTTATAATTTTCTTTGCTGGTCAAAAGCAGAAAGCTATCCCGGTACCCAATGTGCACTAATTTCACTAAACTTCAAATTGTCATTAATTATTTTGTTTACAGTTGCTACATAAATACGTGTATTTCTGCAGTTTTCTGACCAGTTATCTGTTGATTACACTAGGCAACAAAAAAAAAAGGTTTTTTCATGTATTTGGAATCATTCATTGTGATTTTAACTAATTTTGGGGTGTTCAATTCAAAACTGTTATCAGAATTTGTGTAATACATCAAGTTTTTTTTAGGTACATACTAATTAGACATAAGATATATTTACCAATAAATCCATAATCACTATGAAATCAATATTTAAAAAAAAATTTATTATGTGTATTCATTTAAAATTTGGATAAATCAACTAAATTTTTGTTTATTCAAACACAAAGTGAAATACATGATATAATTCTAAAGTAACAGTTTGTAAAAGTTTTAATCATTGAAACTGTCTTACCGTTTATTTTTAAAATGTCAATAATTTTTTTTCACTTGTATAATGTTTAATCATTTTCTCTAAATAAAAACCAACAATGATAGATCTATCATTCCAGGATCCCATTTTCATTTGTACCGATGCTCATGGTCCGAATATCCTGATGGAGATGCTCTCCTTGTTCATCACTGACAGAAAAATGCCCAAATGTTCAGGAAAAAAGTAAGGTGGGAGTATAGGAAATGAATTTTTAATGACTTCCTACATCCTAAACTTTGCAATTTCTAAAGCTTATTAACATAAAACCTAGTTTTCAGTTTTTCTGTTAGCTAAAAAAAAAACCACCACCAGTGTCTTTGAAAGACTTCTGTGCAACTAGTTCAAATTCATTAAGTTTAGAAAAACTTATTTTCAAATGATTAAATTCTGGTCCATCTTTGTCTAGTGCCTTTATAAAATTTTTCATGAGTCTGAGTTGAAGGAAGGAAGGCATTATGATTTGTATCACTCGCAAATAATAATAAAGGCTTTACATTGATTTCACTAGCCATCAAGTACTGCCTCAATGGCTAGTTCTTTACTTGGTAATGATTTTTTGTATCATGACTATCTCAAAGACAAAGAAAACAACATTTTGTCAGTCCACCTTGTAAACCAAGAAGTAATGCAGATCACTACAAAAGATAAATGATTTTTTTTTTTGTAAAAATGTAATAATTATTGTGAAGTCAGGATTGCAGAGGCTTCCCATAGGTTGAATAGTTGTGCGAATCAGTTATGTTTATCATTGTTGACTTTAAGGCTGCCTTCCTACAACTGCCTATTGATTTCTAATTAACACCTGGGCTTGGTAATTAAAATACTCATTTGTACAAGCTACAGACACACAGTTCATGACGAAGGGATGCAGATTCTATAGATTTTGATTCAGCAAAGCTGCTTTGAGATATCTGGGAATTTCTGGAATATCATACATGTCAAGTTAGTATTTATTGTAAAAACAAGACCTAAATAAAAAATTAGTTCTATTCACTTTAAATGATTAAGTTTCAGTGGTTAGGAAAGAAAATCCACTATTATGATATTGATGTGAAAAAAAAGAATATGAGAGTTATATTAATGGTGTGTTTCTCCCACATTAGTTCTAGAAAGTAGCCAAACTACCTTTTTTGAAAGTAGTGCCTTTTACATGGCTTTTAAAAGATCTCATAGGCTCATATATAGTTTAGTTATTTATTTTTTTAGGGACTGAGGGTGGTGATTTATTGAGGATTGAGTTTGTTGGTTGTGATATTGGCATACTGAAAAAAAAGTATGCAACATTAATTGGTGATTTATAAAATAAAATGCAGATGAAACTAATACCCCACTCATCCCAACCCCTGTAGGGGAAGACACCCACCAAGTGGCGATTCCGGTCGCCACACCCTCACCCTTCCCGTTCCTAGCCCAGGAGGGCTTTACCGGGAGTCGTCTGAAAGACCTTTGCACTGATTACATATCTCAGTCATCAGCCAGGCCTCGGTCGGGATGCCCCCCGATGCAAATGCCACGGTCTACATTTAGCATCAGGGAATTGAATACCCCACTCAGTAATTAAGTGGACTAAGTGTTCAGACAGATATAAAGTGAAAATTTTTGCAGTCTCCAAAAGTGATCTAGCTAATGATTTATTAAGCCTTGACATGATTTCCATAATTTTTTGTAGGTTTCTCTCTTGAAATACATACAAGATATATATTTCTGTAACTTGTCTTATAGGTTTTTTGTATGTGTGTTTATGTTTGTATAAATCAGCAAGGTTACTGATAAAGAATAGTAAATATTTTTGTTAATATTGTAAGTAAATCTTTTAAGAATAGTATTTTGATATAATTTTTGTAATCTATTTTTTAGGTTGATAATAGAGCCGTACCAGTTCTTGCAAGATGGCAGAGAGATTATACGATCAAATCCGTTCTTCAGGAATTGCGCAGATTAATGACACTTAAAGATAATATTAAACTTTCCCAACCACCTGAAGGAAGTGCATTCTAGCCGCCACAAAAAAATATATTTTTGTCCTCTCACTTATACCTGTTTAGACAAAACAATCGGTTTTATGGGTCATTCTGTATTAAACCGTTTTATGTTCCATAAAATAAATATTACATTATTTATTAATAATTAATATTTATGAAGATATTTAAAACTGTTTAAACTTTAATTATTAAAAAAAAAAAAAGATTCTTACCCACACACATGAATGTATTGCAGAATAATACATTCTCTTAAAGCAAAACATATATTTATATATATATATATATATATATATATATGGTACTATTAATTAATTATAAATAAAAATTAGTTATATTTACCAGTAAATAAATACCTTTGTATTATGTTTTAACAAATTATTTATACCTGTCTTGTTTTAATTATTGTTTATTGCTTATTGTACCACATTAAGAAATTGCAATTAATTAATTATTACAAACCGTATTGTAATAATATAATTTAACTAATTATTATTATTATTTTTTCTATAATAGTAATAATATTAACATGTTGACCATGTATACAATTTAATTATTTTGTAGATTGCTTATACATTGTAAGAAACCCCCTTATGGTATAAACAATCTTTATAAATAATATTTTGTTGGCTTTTATTTCTTAAAACATACCTCTTTTTTATTTCATTAAACATTCACTCTTGTCTGTAGTATGTATGTAGAATTGAATTAATTTTTTGTGTGCGAATTGTTAGTATATTTGGTCCAATTAGGTATTTACCCATATTCATCTATTTTTAAAAGAAAACCACTAAGAATGTTGTATTAAGATGGAAACATTTGTATAATAGACAAGAATTTTTTCACGTATGTGAAAGTAGCTCGTGCAAGTTAATTCACTGTAACTAGATGTAAGCAATGATTGGGCTTGATTAATTATTTGCTGAATAATCATTCATATTGTACATCCTGTGCTTTTGGCATTGTATTGGTGATAGTTTTTATGCAGTTATAAATCTTATGTAAACCCAGAAAGAAATGTAGGTTAAACCAATTTTAGACAAAAAAATGATTACTCTGGGAGTGATATTTGATAGTGTTCGATACTTAATGTGTTAACTAAAAGAACTGAAAAACCTTCCTTGTTTACAAGAGACTGGATACCTGCTTTATGCCATGGGCATGCTGTTTTCTTGCAGGCCTACTATGAATGATTTGGAGAGTCCTGGGCATCTCAACAGCAGCAATAATACCTTGCGGCCCCAGCTATCTCTTTGTCCAGGCTATCCCTTCCTCATCTGCTCAAGTATTAGCTGTCACTGTTGCCTCTCTTCCACAAGTTATTTTCACTCATAGTTCCTATTGCCTTCGCTGAGCAGCAGTTGCTCCATTAGATTTCCTGCATTTAATTGCCTTACCGTAGTGTATCATAGCTCTTTCCTTAGCCTATCTTTTACACTCAAAGAATGTATGTTCCACTATATCCTATCTTTCCACAGTAGAAGCTGTCGTAGGTTTTTTCCTTAGTGTCACTACTTAGCTTTTCCACTCATTCAGCTACTTTAAATTCAACTGGAGGCATTCCTTTGATGGTGAAAACCATCTCTGTGGTCACTGTTGTATATGCGATGGTTATTCTAAACCAGCTTCTATTATATTACTGCTGGTATGTAGTTATCTTCCTTTTACATATAATGAAACATGGGCTGGAAGTGAAGTCCAGAAAATGGAAGTGCTGCTGTAACCTGTAATGATGTGCAAAAGTAAACTTACAAATAAAGAATTATTTGAATACATTCCATTTTCTAAAGATAATCCATTTCATTTAGGAGTAGTGAAGAGATGCTTACAATTGTATGATGTGTATAAAAGCTAGAAATAACTACGAGCGTCATTGTCTATTATAACTATCACATGCGAAATATACGTATCAGCATTATGCAATGGCCCTTCGAAAAATAGATTATAGTAGGTTTCATATAAATGACAAAAACATGTTTATGGAATGTTAAACCTTTGCTGGATGGATATGCGTTTACACTACAGTGAAATTTGTAGACAAACAAAAAGGTCCTTTCAATAAATTACACTGGTCAACATAAAATTTGGAACTGAAAAGGGAATAGGTGTATATTTAGGAAATATATTATTTTGTATGCTGAGTCTGAATACTATGTATTCCAATGCTACCAATCAGATAACTGCTAAGTTACAACCCCTTAAATTTATTTGTTCCAACATTCATGGAAGAAAGAAGTTAATATGTCTGATTTATATGGTAATGAATGTCATTTCGTGTCAAGCCAGACATCAGCGAGTCAAGTAATGAGTAATTAAGCTTGATGAAATTTATTCAGCATGAGCAGCTCCTGGTATGATTTGCTTCTTTAGTTGTGGAAGTGGTTTTATGATGCACATATTATAAACATTTTCTATAAGTGATGCCATAAATTAGGGAAAGATTTTTTTGACAAAGCAACTTTGTATTTTACTGAATTTAATTTGTTTGTTTTACACTGTTTTTTATTGCACTCCATCGTGAAACAATTTTATGAAGTATTTATAAATTAAAAATTAATTTTATAATCATTTCTATAATATTTCAGTTTAGTTTAATTTATTAAAGATCTTGAATTTACAATGAAAAATAAAAAGGTTGTTATAGTTTTCAAAATTTTTTTGTCATTTGCAGATAATTTACCATGAAATGTTAATGAAAACCATTATCAGATTTGCTGAAAACTGCTTATAAATATTATTTTGACTGTGCCTTGGGAGACCAAGATAAATTCCGGATTCAACATGTAGCTTGCATCAAGTGCTACATTAAACTAACCCAGTGATTAAAAGGAAAAAAAGAGCACTTGCCTTCGAGTGTACCTATGATTTAGCAAGAACCTTCTAACTATTATGATGATGGCTATTTTACTCAATAAATGTTACCAGTTTCAATTTAACAATAACAGCAGTATTGCATACCCAAAAATTCATTCAAATATGAGAGACCAGTACTTCATGGTGAGGATTTACCAATTCCAATTACTCCAACTTCTTGGGAAGAAATTTTTTATTCCCCAGCAGGTTCAACTGATGAATCCAAAACTTCAAAAAATATTAATTACATTCCAGAAGAATCAAATACTGAACCTCACCTCATCACAGAACTGAGTGATCTAATTCGTGATTTGTATTTATCGAAACATGCAGAACTCCTAGGTTAACATCTTAAAATGGGATTTATTAAACAAGGAGGATATTAAAATTTTTTCACTGCATAGAAATTGAACAAAAATTTATTGAAATAGTGCAGAAGAGATGGTTAATACCTTAACTGGACAATGAATAATATATTATTCATGATCGGTCTTTATTTATAGACTTGTCAAAAAGATGCTTAAAGGCAGTTTTGTTTCACAACTCAAATTTTCTTCTATGCTGGTAGCACATGCTGTAGGAATGAAAAAAAAAGAAGATAAAAGTTAATATGATGAACACTCATGACAAATAATTGCTGACCTGAAAGCAAAATAGGGCTTCTTCAATGTCTCAAGAGTGGCTTTATAAAAGAAATGTGTTTGCAGAACAGTTTCAGATAAACATGGCGTAGTTAAAGACTGGACAAAAGAAATCAGTTTATTCCAGGAAAGGAAAATGTTTTCAATTTATAAGAAAAATTGATTTCATTTTAAGATTCAGTATAAAAAATATATTCTAATTCACCTATTTTTAACTTCGTTTTAAATTTTTTTGTTCCAATGTGTGTACTACTTTATACTTGGGTTCTTATATTTAAAAGGCAACACATGTATAACTTAACCCAGAAAATTATGAAAATGAGTTAAAACAACAGTTTTAAAGTCCAAAATGTATGAACACCTGAATAGATAGGTTTCATTTATATTTTAAAACTGGTCAGTTGGCCAGTTTAATTAGTTCCTAGAAAAGTTAACTTAAGGAAGCAAAATATTTCCTTATTTTTGAGAAAAATTGTATGTCTCCTCTATTAATGCACAAGTACTAAATTTACATCTTTTTGCACTAATAGAATAGTGCAAAATATAACATTTAGATAATTTCATTTTTTTAAAGACTGGTAAGAAAAGAATCAAATTTAGAGTAGCAAACCAATGTAACTTTCATAAAACAAAGAAGAAATTTTTTTTAGTAATTGCTATTGCTTTACAATTTATCTCGGGCATCTAACAACACTAGCTTGCCAGCCACTATACCTGTGTCAATTGACTATAGCACCTTGTAGTAGATGTTTAACCAAAATATGATAAAAATTTCAAGTAATCTAAGGCAGAAGTTTAAAAATACTAGGATACCGCTATCTTTTAGTAGTCACTTCTCCCAACTATTCTTTCTGACCAACAATTTTATTTTATTTTGTTACTTGGGTACTAAGAGTATTATAGGTACAAAATAAATAAGTTTAAAACAGCGCAGTTCTTTAGTAAAAAATGCATAGATTAAACATGAATTCAGTTGGCACATTTTACTTGTGAAATAGTTTATTGAACATTGTTGAAAAGGTTCCTATAAATCTTGTATGAATGTCTAATAGAAGTATAACTTTTTAAAAGATTGAAGTAGAAGTTGTGTAAAACACTAGTATTACAGAAATATAAGTGAAAGTGCACCTGTCCTAGATCTTAAAGCTATAAAATGAATTGTTTGAAGACTGAACAACAATTTTTTTTGTTTAACTTCTGGAACCACCATTAAAGTATATCTTCAGAGGATGACATGAATGAATTGTAGCATGTTTGAAAAATGCCATGCCTGACTGGGATTTGAACCTGGGACCTCTGAATGAAAGGCCGAGATGCTACCACTTGCACCATGGACGCTGGCAGGACAACTATTAATATGAATAAAAAATAAATCACAAATTTAACTCTACAAAAATATACAGAAAACCACAACCAACACACTTGTCAAAGCCAGTCTCACAACTATTACTATCTGCTTTTACAAGTATGATCTATCTACAAAATACACCCTTCTCACATGAACAACTAAAATATATTTAACTAACAAAATGCCCCTGGAATATATGATTTAAGTTATTTCATTTGCACAATATTCGACATACAAGAGAGGCTTGTAAACTATTTTCAAATAATGAACAGGTTAAAGCACTTCAGAGTCACCATTTGCCAACAACCTCATAGATAAATCCACCACCATGGTATTCTACCCGTAAAAAAGAACCACATTTTAAAAAATACCCTTCTCAAATACAGAAAGAAGATGGCCTAGTATTGAAGAACATCCTTGCAAACGCTTTTCATTATTGTCCAAGGGAGATTAATAAACAAATAATTTTGCTTGCATTATTGAATTTACCAGAATGCTTTCTTTTTATGAGGTTAGTTCAGGTAATATAATAAAGATACTACTTTACTCATAATAAATCCAGTTCAAAGGACATTTAATTTTAATTGCTTGGATAATTTAATTATGAATATTAATATTTAATTCGGTTCTATGAAAGAAACATTATTTGAAAAATTTCACTGAAGCAAATTATTGATTTTTATCATGTGTTGCATTTAAATAAGGCATCTCAATAAGATTGAGGTAACAACAGAGACCTCTTGCCCACAGACTATTTATAAAAACATTACCAGAATTGATTTTGGAAAACTTGTTTTTATATATTTTCAAACCAAATTATATATTAATCTAGATCTAATTTAATTTTTTCCTTTTTGCAAGATTCAAACTGTTACTATTAATTTTGAAATACACTAGCAAAAACAAAGGACTAGTCATATCTTAACAGTATCAAGGAAAGTTTAACCATTATGTTAATTGCCATTCTGGTTTTAAAATGTTAGTTGTAAAATACCATTTATTGTATGATAGAAAATAATTTTAAAAGTTTTAGAAAAACAAATTGTTTTCTCTAAAATTATTGTTTTTAAAATTTGGCAGCTGATGATAGGTCTCTTTTAAATTATCCCATACTGCATAAACTTTTAGCATACCACTGCATAACTTTGGCTTTTCAGATTACATGCATAGATTGCTACAGTCATATTATGAAAGTATTAGTTAAAACAGGTGGATAAAATGGAACATTATTCAGTATTTTACAAAACAGACTTAAGACAAATGATTACATTAACAATTGCACAGAAGAAAGGCTGTACAATGTTGTATGGAGAACTGTCAATAAAACAAAATTATCATTAAATAACTCTTAAAAGAACAAATTTCAATTTATGTAGTCTACAATCTAGATTGTTTTAACTTAATGTAATATGCAGCTACTCAGTCAGTTGGATACGTTTTAAGGATCAGCTCTCTGAAATTAAGGAGATTACACACAGAATGATTCAGTAGCATAGGACAATACTTTGGCAACTAATTCTAGAGGATAAAAATAAGAAAAAAGTTCATATAAAAATAGGTCCGAAAACGCTTCGTTAGCGAGTTATACAGAGTTAAAGATTTCGCCCCAGTTTCAGTAACACCAGGTAAATTAATCTGAAATTACGGGAAGGTAATTAAGAGGCAGATTCAATTGTTTCTTATGGTTTTTGAGCTGGGAAATCGAAAAAAATAGTTCCCAGAACTGTATCTCTCTTAGTTTCTAAGATATCCCATGTAAAACGCCAAAATTAGGGTTAAAAACACATTTTTTTTTTACATTTAACGTACAATAACGTTGTTAAATTGGCAATATATCATACATTTTTTAAACATAAACCAGAGAATTTAATTATAAGAAGATTGATGTAAAAAATGTCACCAGAAAGCAAATAAAATTTTAAACATATCGACTATTATTAATAACAAAACCGACGAAAACTTAGAAGAAAATGTTAC